>VZTO01000067.1:0-22987 GCA_013400615.1 Syrrhaptes paradoxus
TCTGCTTAACCCACGACATTAACCAGCCTTGTCTTAATTCCTTTGTGTACTTAGTTCAGGATGCAGCACTGAAATGCTCTGCTTGGTATTATCACCCTTTACTCTGTGAGACTTTTGTTAGTCCTGAAGGCAAATTTTAAACTTGTCCTCAGCTGTGATGTTCAGAACTCTGACAATTGCCAGAGGAGCATGACAAGCTGTCTTACAGCAAGAGTGATTCTAACCTCATAGTCCAGAACTGAGCATGCTTTTCCCCCTTGGGTCTTCCATAATCCTGATCACAGCAGGTCTGTGTTTTTCAGCATTTAGTCTTCAGCTTATTTACAGTATGAAGGTACAGGGACTTATTTTTTGGATGATGGCTTAATTTATGTTTGTTTATAGCTACTATTAGAACACCAGGATGCCATTGCCACTGAGCCGAATGACCTGCTGAACGAATTGCTGGAAGGGCTGGGACCTGTTCCTGATGTAGAGTCTTTCCTTGGTATGCTGGTTTTTGTCTTTATGGTTAACTTCATTCTAGGGGTAGAATTACATGGAGACTTGATTTAAATACTGTCATGTCACTCATGATTACAACTTGTTCATTTACTATAAAATTCTTTTCTGAACACTTTTGGTAACACTGCCTCTTACAGTTGAACCTTCTTCTAACTGTGGTG
Organism: Syrrhaptes paradoxus; assembly: GCA_013400615.1. Taxonomy (NCBI): domain Eukaryota; kingdom Metazoa; phylum Chordata; class Aves; order Pterocliformes; family Pteroclidae; genus Syrrhaptes; species Syrrhaptes paradoxus. The sequence goes on from VZTO01000067.1 coordinate 666, forward strand.
TTCATTCTAAAGATTAATGATGTTATTCAAAATCCAAACATTAATAATGTTTGGAGCAGAATGATCCAGTTGTCCTCAGAATAAAAACAAGTGATTTTTATAACCTGATCTTAAGATTTGTTAGTATTGGCTAGAAACTTACAAAAAGTGCAGGGAGTATTCTTAAACCAGACATTTTTGACACTTAATTATCCAAATAAAAATTAAGTTTTAAGTTATGCAAATTTATTAGAATGTTATAAGGAATAAATTTGACTAATATTTAATTTGCCTTAACTGTTGTAGGATGTGAATGGTTTAGAAAATAGCTAGGGTGTCACAGATAATTCCAGCTTTCAAGTGAATAGTCTGTTAACATAGTTGCTACTTTTTCATTTTTCACTGTCACTACATGTTAGGACAAAGGATGTTAAATTGTTTGTGTTATTTGAGAAGAAGACACCAGTCTCTTGTGCATCAGTAGCATTTCCAAAATATTCTAATTGGGCATATAAATAGCTGACTTATGGTTTTGATTGTTCAATGTTAAAAAAAAAAAAAAACCTGCTTCTAAACAGTAGGGATGGGTGTGGTATTTAATAAACAGTGTTTCTGGTGACTTACAGTGACTTATCTAGTTTCTTGTTTGCTTCACTCATTGAATCTTGGGAAAGCTGACAGGCTGAAGTAAACAATGTTTCCTTACAGGGGAAGGAGCTGTTGATCCCAATGACCCTAACAGGGAAAGCACACTGAATCAACTTGCAAAAACAGAGATTTCACTGTCTCTAACAAGCAAATATGAGTTACGAGAAGGTGAAGATCAGGATCTCAAAAGCCTGATGATAAAGTACGTTTGACTTAAACCCCTACATTTTGGTAATGCTTTTTGGGCTTGTTTTGTTTTTAAAATGCTTCCCTCCTGTTTCTTTGCTTACGTGCATTTTTGAGACTGAATGCACTCAGTTTTTGAAAGACAGTTTATGTTCAGTCTTACTCTGACTTTTGCAAAAGTCAGAGAAACCGACAATTCTTCCAGAAAATTTATTTTCCTGTGGGCTTACTGACACTTACATTTTCGACCATTTTGCTTAACCTAGTAAGTGGTTTTCCATGAAGTTGTAAAAGCATTCTGCTTTAAAACACCACAGCCTTGGAAAAGCAGAGATGAAAAGCTGCCTAGCCTTCTAAGGAAGGGACAGTATCACACTGTCCTCTCCTCCTCCCCCTCCAAGGAAAACATTTCGCTGACTTACTGCCACCAGTCCTTTGAACAGGAAGTGACCATCACTTCAGCAGGAAATAGTGCATGCTTTTATCCAGGGAAAGATAATGATGTTTCTTCTATTTGGTGATCAAGTTAAGAAATTTCTACTGGGATACCTTGGTACACAGGCTACTTCAAAGTCCAAAATATTTTTATAAAATCACTTAGCATCACTTTATTGGCACCTCTCTTTTGAAGTTATTTGAAGCTTTCCAGAATAAGGATTGTTTTTTTTAAGATCACTTTAAAGGGAAATACAGCATAAGGATTCTACACCTTTGAAAGCACTGGGATTGTACACACAGGCTGTAATTCAACTCTGATCTGTTAGTAATTTTTTTCCAGGTCAAAAATCAGTAAACCTGTTTTACTGTGAAGTTTTACTTCTGAAGAAAGTTCTTAGTGATAATGTTTGTAGTAATTAGTGCAATTTCTATAAAAGCAATAAATGACTGCTTAGAATCTGGAAAAAATATCTAATTTTAAGTGCCAGAAAACTCTTACTATTTATCCTAAAAAGAAGAGAAATTTTCTACTGTAAGTTGTGTATATTTGATCTGAATCACAAGAAAACACAGATTTTTCTGTAAATTGTTATCAAACATAATTTGAGACCTAAAGTAAAGTGACTGCAATGACAATGTCAATCAGAACTGTGTTAGTCACTTAGTATTCCAGAGAACAAGGCTCTAGACCTGTTCCCAGGCTGGTTTTGTAATAAGGATATGCCTGCTTCTGTCCTTTTTAAAAAATTTTTGTTTGTTTGTCCTTTTTACCTCTGTGTAGGAGCAAAATGCTCCCCCTGAAAGGAATCACTAAACACATGCAAAATCAAGGCCAAAAGAAATTTCTTTAATCCTCTACACTGTGTGGATATATGTTGAAATAATATCATGAGAATGAACAAAAGAATTAAACTTCTCTATTGCATAAGGGTTTTCCAGTAATATTTCACATAATTTGAGAAAATCTATTAAGTATCTGAGAGAGGACTAACTGGCAACCTATGTTAAATGTCAGCAACAACAAAAGTTAAAATACTTATTGCTACTTCTTATCCAAAAGATGTGTAAATACAGATGCTTAACTTTCCTACCTTAGCTGCTGAGAAGTCTTTTACTGCAACTGTGAAATGTTAGGCACCTGGCTAAATTTCATGTTACGCCTGATTCATTGTGTCTTCCTTGTTTCTCTACAAGTAACATGCCTCTTCTATAGAAATATCGATATATTTGCTTTTTAAGTTGTTTTGTTAAGGCTTCTGTGATGAACCCTAAGATTTGCCGGTATGCCTGTCTAGAGGACTCTACGCGAGGTGCCTGGTCTATGTGGTTTGAGTGGGCAGGTGCCACGTGCCAAGTGACAGGGGAAGGGGGAGGCGTCCAGCCCAGAGTGGGGTATTTCTGGAAAACAGCAATGCCGAGAAGGTTTGGTACATGGGAAGAGGAAGTGGAAATAAGCTTTGTGTCTTATCAGCCATATCAGCGCTTGTTCCTAAGGCTGTGCATGAAATGATCATGCCATCACACATCAGTTACTGTAGGCTATGGTAATGACCACCAAAGACTGACAAAGGTTGTGTTAGGCAGAGAAAGTCAGCAATGTCTTGATGCAGCCCAAGTGAACAAACTTTAGGGAACCTTTCTGTTTGGTGGGGGTTTTTGAGGGTTGGGGTTTTTTTCTCCTGTCAGACTGGTGGGTATTCCAAGAGAGTTTGTGAAGGAAAAATAACCTTTAAGAGCAGTCCCTCAGAAGCTGTTGCATGTACTAGAACCACTTAGTGCAGTCAAAAGCAGCCATGGATGAGCAAAACAGTTCCCAGCAGGTTTAACGTGTTGCCTTTTAACACGGAAGGAGTAGTGCTTCAGGTCTGCCTCTGCTGTCAGTCATTCCTACCTTGCTGCCCCTTCTATGGAAGCTTGGATCATACCCAAATATTCAGTGGTTTCAAATAATGTTGCCTGTATGTGACTAAATCTTTTGTCCCATTTCATTGCATTTTTATGAGAACTTCCCATTCTGAAAACACCAACAAAACCCCCAACTTTACATAGGTAAACTATCATTTTAAACCAACTCATGAGGCTTTAGTCCAGAAGCCTTGATCATATTTAGACATTTTCCTGGGAAACTTAAGCTGCATCTTCAAACTTCTGTTAAGAATGGTGAACTATATCTCATTTGTAACCATGTCCTCTAAATTAACAGAATCCTATAGCAGGATGTTCTTGGAAGTTTTATGGGTGAAGAGGCAGCAGGAATGAGATAAATTCTTACCAAAAAAAGAACTGATTTACATATCAGGGTGTAGCAGCTTCCATTTTTTAGCAAGGAAATGCTGCTCGTCCGTTGCCACTAGAGAAATATCTGCCCTTAACTGGTGTGCATGAGTGCACTGTGTCAAATGTGAAATTCCTTCAGAAATTCATCAGTTTTGAGTGCATTTCTACTTTGTTCAGTAAATATGACCCTTTGGTTAACTGTTTCCTAAAACAAAAGGCGGGAAAGTATACATGTATTTCTCTATTCAGGCACGTGTAGAAGCCAGATGTTCAACATTATTAGTGGAAGCTCTGAAACATAAAAAGCTAGAAAAAATAAACATTACCAATTATCTATAATAAATGGTAAGCTTGCTAGCTTTACTGTTGAAGAAATGAAATACACAAGTGATCCAGTGATAACTGTTTTATAATATCATATATCCTTTTTAAAAGGACCAAAAGACTTATTGTGGATGTGATACGAACACAGCCAGGGGATACACTCTTAGAAATATTGGAAACACCAGCCACTGCACAACAGGTAAGTGCTATACTGTGCCTGAGTAGTGAAAAAAGGACATACTTTATTATAGCTATTCGAAAGCCATAACAGATCTCTGGCAGCTTTCTCCACCACTTTATAACAATTAAGTCATTGTTGCTAGATTTCAGACTATTCAGATCTAGAGCCTTCAAAATGTAAGACTTGCAGATTTTCTTTTACTGTATAATTGGTAACAGCTTCAGAGGACAAGAATAATTGTCTTGCTGTCAACTAGCACAGCTAGAATAATATGTTTGTCTTTACACTTTTTGTAAAGATAGTCTTTTCTCTCTTATGTTTTAATACAATCCAATAGTCTGAGGTGAATCCTCCTGCTAGATTTTTCTTTTCTCATGAACTTCAGTATCTTAACCCAAGTTCCCTGACATCTAGTTTATTTGCTTAAGCAATACAAGCAAACACCTGCCTGAGGAACTGCTGCTATCCTTGGTATGGGAATGGAGTGGGAAGAGCTCCCAGTTGAAGTCTTCCCTGTAGATACTGACACACAAAGCTACATCTCAATGATGTGCACATTTTGGCTTACCTCCGTGTGTGTGTATGTAGGGGGGGACACCTGCGAAATCTGGACAGTCTTCCCACGACGAAGTTGTTGAGTCATCTGGCTTATTTTACATGTTTTGATTAATTGAAATACTTATCTAGGTGTTGTGATTAGTTACTTAAGGTATGTCAAAACGCTTAGTAAATGGAGCACTTTCAGATCATGTGGTAAGAGGATATGAATAAAGCCTGCACATTGATTCTTGATAATATCCTTTGAGAATTCAATGTACTTGAATATTTAACTATTATCATGAGCTGGAAAATAACTGTCCAGGAATATTTTTTTACCTAGGAATCTGAGCACTCCAGGCTTGTAGAAAAACGTGCCATCTTAGATTCCAAAACTCCAGAGAAAATTAAGCACAGTCAGTCTATTTTTGAAGATGGGCAGCTACCAATAGAACAAAAGAAAAGGAAAATTCAGAGAAATCTCCGGACATTGGAACAAGCAGGACTAGTGTCTTCAGCAACGAAGTACCAAGAAATTATAAATGAGATTGCTAAGGTAAATGGAACATGCTTCCCTGTATAATGATGGTTTATAGGCATCTAGCCTAAATCCATTCCAGCTAGAGATGTACAATATATATTTTCCAGAGAACACTATACTAAATCCCTGAAGTATCCACATAAGAAACAAATCATCTTTGTATGCTGACAAAATAACTGAAAGACAGTACTCTTCATGCATAACTGGCTGAACTGGAAAATGTCCAGCTGTAGCCAGATGTGATATTGATGCCATTTTAATTTCTCCAGGAAAATGTGTTCCCAGTATAGCTTTTCTTATTCTAAAAGCAATCAGAATAACACATCAGAGTTTCAATTAATAATTAATGTAGTCTTGGTAAGGTTTAAAAAAACTTTTAAAAACCCAAAAATATTCTCCGATTGGTATTAACACTGATCTGCAGTGGTGGGGCAGGACACAAAAAGAATAGTGGGCCAATGTGGTGCCCATCCTGGGGCTGATAAAGCACTGGGCCTACTGTGTACAAATCGGCAAATCCGGTTCCAAATCCACATTCAGTACTGCTGTTAAGTATCTTAGTGTACTGGATTATCTTTACTTACTCATGAGTAGTATTGGATTAACTTTAATTACTCATGAGTAAATTACAAATCACTCACGAGTGGTTTACATATTATAAATATGTATTTTTTTAAGTTGCAAATATATTTGAAAATATAAATGAGTTACTCATGTGAGCTAAGTCTCTAATATAATTAAGTATGGCATGTTGCATATGCTCTGAAGTGCCATTTTAAAGCCCTGCTCAGTTAAGGTGTCTGCATCTGCTTCTACTAGAGACAAAAACGTTCTACATATGTAGCCAGTGCCCCATTCTTTTTTCTTTATTAACTGTAAGCACAGACGGTTTGCTTTGAGCTGTGAAGGCAACCTGACTGGGGTGAACCTTAGGACTGGAAGTTGCTTTTATTTTACTTTCAACTACCTCCACTCAACCATTACCTTCAACAAAAGCTCTAGTTTAGCAGTAGCTAGTTCTTACTCACTAAAAGCTTAAGCTCTTATTTCTTAGGCCTCTCACCAGAAACTAGCTTCCATTTATCACATGAAGATGACCTCTTTACTATGACTTCTGTGTGTGTCATGCCTTGGAGGCTATAGCAGAATTCAAGATACCACCACTTGTATTCATTTAGCTCCAGCCATTTCCCGCCACAAAGAACATGGAGGTGGAGAACAGAATTTTCTCGACAGAAGGCACAATACCAGCATTAGCACAGACATCCATGAGGTTAGCTTTACAGTTGGAAACCCCCGTCCTTGACTTGGCTTTCCAGGTGACTGGTGACAGCAGTCTGTTTGGAACAGCTGCTACCAATAGCAGCACAGAGATTGCCCTGTCCTGCAGCATGAGGATTTGGAGAAATACACGGTTTGCAGTAACCCATGTTATGTCCTTTTCTAACCAACACCTACCAGCTCAACTTCCCCACAATTGGGAGGGAGGTGGAAAATGGTAACATAAGACTCCAGATAGTGGTTCAGGGCCCACCACAGGCAAAACATGAGTAGCAGTGTGATTGTTGTCTTCTGTAGAGTCATGTAAACTATAGTACTCATTACTGGTGCCATGCTTGTGAGAATTAACACGATGGTTCGTGTTTTCTCTCAGTAATTAAGTCAGGTTGTATAATTACAGAGTTGAATAATAATAAGCTGAGACTTCTTAAAATGTCAAATTAATAAACCAATTACATTTCTCTTATTTAGGATATCCGGAATCAGAGAAGATACAGACATCATCGAAAAGCCGAATTGGTGAAACTCCAGCAGACTTTGAATGCACTTAACTCAAAAACAGCATTTTATGAAGAACAAATTAATTATTACAACACCTATATAAAAACTTGTTTAGACAACTTAACAAGGAAGTGAGTCAAGTCTTCTTGTCTCTTAATATTTCAGTGTGTTTTATCAAGAGAAACAGCAGGTGTCAACCTGTAGTGGAAAGTTTTGATTCCAAGAGATTGACAATCCACGGATTAAAATGTCCATGGGAGTTGTCACTGTGACCCAAGTCAAAACATGGAAAGTAAAGTCTTGCATTTATTAAAAGCTGCCTTACAGAAAGAGGCCTGAGATGTAGACGTGTTTCCAGTATATTTAATTGATGGTACTTTGTGGATCCATTAGCATGCTTTGAAGTAATGCAGATGTAGAAACTATTTATTTGTTTTCTTCCTTCATTAAAAGGACAGGGTTTTGTCTTTAGAATGGAAAAGGGAGAAATAAATGCCTAAATAATTTCACTTTTCAGGTATGATGCAGTTACTCAAGAGCAAGCCCCTGCCAATGCTGCTGAAGTGTCAAAATCAAAGTATTTTACTGACACGAACAGGAGCTTTCCCAGTGCATATGTCATTGATCCAAAAATTAACTAATAGCCAGCTGTCACTGTATATGCTTACAAATTGCTATTTTAAAGTGATGATTGTGGGTTTTTTTGGATCAGGTTTGCATTTCACAATAGAGTTTAAACAAGTGCTAAAAAATGTTGACTCAAAGTTGTTGCCAAAATGTTTAGACTGTTCACTGTGTGCTAAAAATCCCTATAATTCTTAGATCTGTTTTGAATGTTAATTCTGTTTATTAATAGGAGTTCAAAAAGACAGTGAGTGAATGAAAGCTAAATATGGCTAGAAAAGTAATTGAAGCATAAAAGACCTGGCAGATTAATCAAAAGCTATTTTTCTTATTCTCTTCCCAGAAATTCACGGAGATCAATTAAACTAGATGGAAAAGAAGAGGTGAAGGGAAGCAAAAAACTGAAGCAAGCCTCATTAAAATACACAGCCGCAAGACTGCATGAAAAAGGTGTCATCCTAGAAATTGAAGATCTTCAAACCAACCAGTAAGTGTGGTATAAAACAATTCAGAGCATTTTCAAATCAACAGCTTCTTAAAAAGCCTGGCTTTTCTTAAAAGAAATCTTCACAATTTCCTGCACCACACTTAAAATTACCTCAGACTTTTACATTCAGACGAGTGATGTAGTCTAATTGTCATAACTAATTTTTCTCCCTTTCTACCTTGCTATATGATTACCTCGGAAAAATATTTGAATAGGACTGGTTTGGCATTAGCTTACATGGAACCAGTGCGACTGGTGAGCAGCACGTGAACTGATAATGGCTGCCTTGCTAAGCAAGTGGGGGTTTTTTTTCATTTAATGACCAATCACTTTCATATAACTGAGCAAACACCTGGGTTTCTGCACTCCCTTACTATGGCAATACAAATGGACGTAGTAGGTTAACATCCCTTTTGTATCTATCCATTTCGAGGCTGCTGTAGTGAACATCTTCCACCCTCTGCACCCTTTCATCTGTCTTATTCATGGAAAAAAGTATTCCAGGTTGCAATTTTTTTAAGTGGGTTCATCAGGCAGAGGAAGCCACACCAGGCCAACAAAACAGAGAAGAATGTGCATGCACCTGGAGGGAGACACTCAGGTGTGGGCAGAACGAAAATCTGGCTGCCCTACGCTGTGGACGCTTGGTCGTCTTTGTTCCCTGAACTTCCCACAGCCCATTTTTTTTTCCCAGTATAAAAAACTTGGGAGCTCTGTATTCCATAATATATGTACACTAGAAGGTCTCCAAAAAGACACTGCAGTAGGGATGGAGTGGTTCATTTGATACCATCTACACTGCTTATGGTGAAAGTTCTTCTGTGTTCTGCAGGCTCTTTCCCCAATACTGTCTCAGCATGCATAATCCATTACACTTCTTTTTGTTTCAAGGTTTAAGAATGTGATGTTTGATATCACACCTGGAGAAGAAGTAGGTGACTTTGAAATCAAAGCAAAATTTTTGGGTGTTGAGATGGAAAAAGTGCAGCTCCATTTCCAGGTAGGGTTTTAATTTGTTACTTTGCTATATAGTCACCATTACATTTGGTCTAAATATAAACTATTTCAGACCTTTTTAATATGTATTAATGATCTATTCAATCAGCACAGAGCAGCACATCATGTGGGGAATAACTATACAACTTCCATAGGATGCTGGGCATGGATTTTGGTTAATGTTTATATTAGGACAATGGCAATAGCTCAGTGGCAAGCAGCAAATACCCAGAGGAAACAAGAATACACATAAAACTTTATTTCCTCTGGCTTGCTGTTACTGACAGACTCCAGTTTAGGATCTAGAGGACACGTAGTGTCTTCTACACCCAGCAACAACAGTTGCTTGTAATTGTTTAAATTGTGAAGGCCCTGGTGAGATGGTTATCACATGATGAAAATTACCCCATCTTGTTGCTGTAAGGCATGGATTCAAACATGGATTTTATTTCTCATTACAGGATTTGCTTCAGATGCAGTATGAAGGTGTGGCTGTAATGAAAATGTTTGATAAAGCTAAAGTAAATGTTAATTTGCTCATATTCTTGCTGAATAAGAAGTTCTATGGAAAATGAATGTCTTCAGATACCATGGACTGCATCCGTAACTGGGAAGTCTATTCAGTATTTTTTTGCTTTTAAATATTTGTTCGAAGTTTGTCATCGGATGCTTTTTAACTTTTAAAAAACAGCCTAAAACACCAAATGTTCTGAGGAATTAACACAGTGCCTTTTCAGCATTGATAATGAAGCAGGAAAATAAGAGATTACATTAAAGAGTTCCAGATTTCATTGGTGTTGGTACTTTCAAATCAAAATAGTGTTTAGGACACTCAGCTATTGTGGTTGTATGGATTTTAAGGTAGGCAGAAATTTAATTTAGTTGAATATATAAACCTCTTCCTATTAAAACATTTTTAAATGACCTCAGATATATAATATACTTCTTATTAGACTTTAAGTATTTACCAAAAGAAACCCTAATTTGTTTCTAAGGAATAGTTTGGGCAAATATTTAGTTACATACTAAGCCTATTTTCTGGCAGTTGTCAATTGTAAAGCAAACTTATTGTGCAATTCAAAAAATTTTATAGGTAATTATAAAGTGACAATAACGTCTTACTGTACAAAAATATATTTTGTGATTCATTCCTACTAAATGCACTACTGCCTCATGTCAAATGACATTTTCTACTTTCACAGCCTCTGGAGTGGTATTGGGGAAATCTGAACAGCGAACAGTTGTTCAGTTTGAAGTATTTGAATACATAAATTGTGCCTGTCTGTCTTTTTTGTAAGAAAATAAATACAATAAAATCAGCATTTAGATTTTTTTTTTAAATATTCTTTGGAGATTGTTCTATGTAAAATAAACATTACCTAATTAAACTGGCTTGGTTCCTAAATTTAAGAGTCATTAAAGCAGTAGTCCAGATGGTAGTGAAAGAACGTCTTTCAGTGCCTTCATGAAATTGAATCCAATTAAACTTGATTGTCCTCACAGTACACTTTGGGAAGGTTGCTCAGCAGTGAAGACTTCATGGCCTTTATGCCATTGAACGTGATGATGATTTTGCTGATGAACTACCAATTATGTCTACAGAGCAAAAGTGTGTACAGCCAGTAATGTGACAAATACATAAACCAAGAGAAAATATTTCCTACTCACAATTTCCTAATGACAAAAATTTTAAAAGATTGTGTGAGGCATAATCTTTTATAACTGAGGCATTCTGGAATGCATTGTAAAAAACAAATATTAAACAAATATTAATTCTGAAGGTGGAATGAAACCGTGTAAAACCAGCAGCAGATATGTAGCCTACGAGTTTAGTTGGTATACTGACCTGTGGTATTAAACAAGCTGAAAAAATTATTACACTTACTAGAGATACTCATTTATGCCTGGCATTAAATTTGAACACTTGACTACTTTAAAACAGATAATATCCCTAATTAAAAGATAAACAGCTCCTCCATGCTTCCATTTTTCTTCTAGCTAGTTATGTATAAGCCATTTTAACATCACATAAATGCTGCAGTATTAATACACTGGTTCACATAAAACAGTTGGATGGGAAGGTGAAAGCAGCACTTTTACTTCTGAAGGAGAGAAACTAATTGTACTTTAATATGAATTAAACTCACAATCTTTTGTTTCCCTTTTTATTTGTAACAGATTTGACTAATCCCTGTTTATTTTTGACAAATTCTAGCTGAGCAGGTAAGTCTGCACAGGTGGGATGTTGATCCTAAGACCAGACCTTTGAGGTGATGTGTCAGAAGCCAGGAGTTCTGCTGGTGAGACACACCAGAGCCCCACAGCCTTTGTGGCTGGAGTAAGTCACCCCTGTATATGCTGCTTTGTGTGATGTACTTGACACATCTAGTGACTGTTTTGTTATAAGGCAAACAGAATCTTCCTCAGTTATTTCCTAATGTATGCAAACCTAGGAAAGCTTATTTAGTTCCCAGTAATTATATGCATGAAAGGTACAGTCTGTGCATTAGGACTCACCTTTTCCAACCATTTCTTCAGCTTCCTGCTCTTCTAGTGCACATCAAAGTGTAATTTCCATTTAATTTATTAAAACTCCTTTAGAAGCTTTTTTTTTTTTTGTAATTAACTAGTTCAGTTTAAGGCCTTGTCACTGAACAAACAGTGAACCCTGATAAACAGGACTGACCACAAGGATTCCTACCTAGATATAAGATTGATGGTACTACGTACATAGTGCCATGCAAATTGACAAAGTAATTCTGTACCCACCCACTGCTGTCCTATGCTGCTGACAGCTACCAAATACAACAACAACCAAAAAAAGGCTTTTTGGAGGCTCCTGTAAGCTGCAATTTAGGGTCTTCAAAGTGTTATCTAACACTTGATGAAGCCAGTTTCATTAATGAAACAGTCTTATGGAAAGACTTGCACTGCTACTGACAAAACCTAAGGAAAAAGCCAACACACCTGAACAGAGCCTATGGATCAGCTGTCACCACAGGAGCAACTACATATTTCCTTGAAAGACTTGACTGCCTCTCAGCTTCATCTTCTGTAACTGTTGTGTTGTGAAAAGACATTGTAATAGCCAATACTCTTAGGCTATTAGCCACACAGTTTCCATTTTTCTGCCATACGGCTTTAGAGTTGACTAAGAGTACTTGACCGCTAACTTAGTTTATTTTGGAGCTTATCCATTCTGATGGGGCTCTGAAGTTCCAAAACTATGCACAAAATTGCAGAACATCATCTTTCCTCTTTCACCAAGCAGACAAAAACCCTATCACAAATGATAGCTTTATTTTGTGCTTATCCACAACCTCCTTCTTTAGCTGTATTTTAAAATAATACAGAAGCAACACAACAAACTTCCCTCTAACAGCAAACCCCAAGAGTGACAGTCATATCTGATTTCAAAAAGTTCATAACTAGATAGACCACCCTCTTCCTGGAGAACTGACTTAGCCTCGGAGAGATGCTTCTGCCCTCACCCTCTTTGAGCAGGAACTACCCACCCCAGACAGGCACCAGGGTAATCTGTACATTAAAAAAGCAGGAAGGTGACTTCTTCCCCAGTCAGAAAGGCTTTGTAACTGTGCTCCTGTGGGGCATTAGCAATTTGGGTTGCACAAACAAAATCTGAGAAATTTACTTTAGAATAACTCCTTGAGAGCTCCCCTTTGTTCTGCACCTCCTGCCCTCGCCCCAACCCACCGCCTCTGCTCCTCTCTCGGCTGGGCGCCCGCGCGGGGGCTGCTGCCCGACCCGCTGTGCTGCGGAGGCGGCAGGTTCTGCCCCCGCCCTCCCGGCGGGCCCCCCTCCGCCGAGGCGGCGCAGCAGGAACCCGCCCTCGCCTTCCCCACCGCCGGAGGAAGCGTCGGCGGCCGCGGGGCGGCTCTTCCCAGATCCGGCCTCCCGCCGGTTGTCAGCCGCTGCGCCGCGGCCGTACTCGCGTCCCCCTGCGCTGGCTGCTGGCTGGGACCGGACGGATCTCCCCGCGGCGCGGCCCAGCCCGGCCCCNCGCGGGGACCTGCTGGGGGCGCGGGAGGGGAGGGAAGGGGAGCGGCGCCCCCCGCCCGGCCGAGTCCAGCCCCGGGTGGGGTCACCTGGGAGGCGGGCGGCCCGGGGGACGCCGAGCTGGGATCCCGGCCGGTGGCGTCGTGCGGGCGGTCGCGGGGCCGCCGTTTGCCTCCCGAGCGGGGCAGGGGGCGTTCGCCTTGGCAGCGGGGAGATAAACAAAATGAGCGTTAGCACGCAGCATCGTTGGGCTGCACATAGCCGGGGCGGGGGGCTCCGGCTCTGGAGTTTCAGCTGAAGCTCAGGATCGCGCATTCTTTGGCGTTGCGAAACGCTGCCCCGGGTTTGTTCTCAAGGCAGCGGCCCGAGAACAGACTGGAACATAAAGTTATCCTGGGTAGAGCAGTGTCAAACAGAAGCTTTTTGAGGGCTGTATTTTTATCACAGAATCACAGAATGTTAGGGATTGGAAGGGACCTCAAAAGATCATCTAGTCCAATCCCCCTGCCGGAGCAGGAACACCTAGATCAGATAAAATAAAAGATCAGAAAATAAAGCTATCTTTATTTTCAATAAAGACGGTGTCATAGATCAGAAATACATAGGTCTGGGAATGAGGCGATGCCAAGGGTAAGGTTATTGGTAGTGAGGAACGCGTCACAGTTGTCCCCTGGCTGAGGAGGATAACCTGAAATAGCAGGTTATCGTGGGAAGAAGTGAGCGGGCTGGCAAGATGCGCTGGTGGACTTCCTTAAAAAACTGGCATTGCTTTTCGTTAAGTAACAACTTCAGAAGACAGAGTGCCAGGTGAATTTGTAGGTAGCGCAAAGTCTGGAAGATCTAAGTCTGGAAGATCTGCCAACAGAAAATGATCCAGAATATCTACCCCAAGTAGATGATCTTCATTGTTACTCAATTAGAAATAGCACTAATCGCAACATCAGTGCTGTAACTGATAAGACCATGGGTCAGTCTACCTCAGAGCTTGTCTGACAGTGCAGATGCTGAGGGAAGGAAGGTAAGAGAAGGCACAGATACTTGTAACTTCCTAGTTTCTGGTAAAGGAACAACAGTACAAAGGGCAAAATAATGCATTTAGAAATTAGCAACTTTTTTTTTTAATTGAATTTAACATTTCTTTCAGTCACATAGTGAACATAGTACTACTGCACAAATAACATGAGATGCCAGCTGGAAAGACTCAGTTCAAGCTCTACAGACATAAAGGGCTGATTAGAGGAACAGCTAAGGGGAATTTTAAGCGTGTTGTGTACTTTGACTACTACAATGAAGGCTGAAAAGGGACAGAACCAGTGTTTGTAATTATGCTGGGAGGGAAGTATCAGAGAGGGTAAATAATTGTGGCTAAACAGCTTTTTTGGCGCAAGTGGGACATGTGGGAATGAAGTGACCACAATCATGTTTGTATTGTAAAGTCTAGGGAAAATATCCTTATAAAAAAAAAGTGGGGGGCAGGCAGGAGGTAAAAGACAAACTATACATTTTAATGCTAGAAAAAAGACGGTACTGTTGGATGCTATTCTTCGAGTTTATGGAAACATTCAAACTTGTTTTCCTACCTTTTACAATTATAGTCTTCATTAAAGAGCATGCCAAATTACACTATTTGCTGCTTCCTTAAGAAACAGTGATCAAAATAGTTACTGTATTACATCACTAGGAAAAGAAAAATGCAAAACAAGTTACTTCATGCGCAGTAGAACTAATAAAGCCTGCGCATCTGAACATGTCTTCTTCTCTCCTTGTGCTCATTCCCCCTGTAATAGTATCATTTCTCCACTGTCTTGGATAATGTTGCCTGTTTCCACCACACTCTAGTTAACTCCCATTGCCCATACACTGCTGTATCTCCAGGTCTGCTCTGCCCTCGCACCTCCAGCTTCTCCCCCACTTCTACTGTGGTCCTTCAGTATCCACATTTATCACAGTATTGACCTGTGCTCGTCCTGCAGGCAGGTGAAAAAGCAACAGCTTGGCAGTGGATTGGCACTAGGTGCTTGCATATTAGCGGGCCAGGTGCTTCTGAGGTGGCTGGCTGAGGTCTGAACCTGCCCGGACTTCCCTGCATTGGGACACTGATAGTGGGATAGAGACATGTTGTCATTGCTTGTAGCCAGCACCTGTGGTGAAAGCTATTCAGAAAAGAAAGCAAAAAGGAGCAGACATCTGATTGCAAAAAAAAACAACACTTTAGGAAAATGTGTTCAGATTGTTACTACATCACTCATGTAATACAATAACAAATTCTGTATAAACAGAGGTGTGGGCTAAAGAATATTTTTAAAAGACAATACAGTGTTTATTATTATAAAAGCAAAAAATTGTCATCTGTCCTACAGGATTCTTACCTTGTTCATAAACATGTCTGGCATGCATTTCACATTCTGCGTGTGTGTACCAAATTTATGGGCCACTGAGTTATTTAGATTCTAGATACTCATCAATGTGAATTGTACAAAGGGGAGGGAGGTAAGAGGAAACAACTTCTTTTTTTATAAACCGCAGCTGTCATCATTAATGCCCAGAAAACTGTACTAATCATTGTCCAGCAGTATATGGCAATTGTATTTAACTGGCTTGAGCAGGAGCCTAATCCTTAGTTTTTCTCCTCACAAAAATATCCCTTGGGACACGAACATTGCCGGTTTGTATAATCCTGTCCAGATGTATGGGTCTATAGAAATACTCCAGCGTGTTTTTTAAGATTGGTTAAAACCATTATATTTTTATCTCTCTGCTTCTCGTTTCACAGAACAGTATGCGCAGTACCCCCTTGCATATGAAATCAGACACGAAAGCAAATTGTAAACTAGCTCTGTGTAAAAAAAGCAGTGTTTTTCAGAGTAAGCAGAATATGCGTATGCTAATTGTGAGACCAAAATTATGTATTCCTTGATGGAAAACAGCACAGTATAGATTGCTGAAATCAAATAATCCCAAAATTACTGAGCCTTCTACGTCATTTCTTTATGTCCCTGTTGGAGTATCAGTGCAGAGTCCACAGGCAGTAAAAGAAAACTTCAGACAATTTGAGTATCATACTGATTCTACGTAATTTTTGCCTTCCATGCTTCCATATTGGAAGCATTTATATATATTGTTCATACCACAAGGATAAAACCTCAGTGGTTGATCCTGCTTTTCCTTAGTTCTTAATTTCTTAGTCCTGTTCTCTCTTACCCATTTATGTTTTACGAGTACTTTGATACAGCTGCTAACTTGCTTATATCAGCAATGAGAATATTAGTAGTTGCAAAAATAGTAATACATCAAGTTTGATCTATTCCAAAAGGATCACCTGACGACCACTGATGGTCATTATACAAGCTTTACCTCTGTTTTACTCACAGATTATTTGAATTATTAAAAATTACTTAAGCTGGAGTGAAATTAGAGACAAATTATGTCTACGGCTTTAAAACGGCTAGAAAGGAACATCTGACAAATTCTGGTATAGCTGTAGCTATTTAAGAGTAGTTTTTAAATCTTTTCTGTAGAGTGACTGCATTTGCTGTCTTGTACTATCCCAGCTTATAAGTAATGCTTGTTTCCCATTACTGACCTTTATGTTTATTGTCAAAGTTCATTAAGCTCTTTTGAAATAATATGACATCATTTCATGCTCTTCCCTTCTGTCTATAAATCCCTGGTCATTGTCTTTTCCAAATGAACAGTGACACAAAAGGAATCCAGAATTTCAGGGCAGTAACTATCTTACCTTCTGTTTCAGAAAGCATGAAGTCCACTATTGCTTTTTCTAGTAATACAGAGACACTGTGTCATACATACAAGCAGCTTTGCAAAGGAAAAAAACTGATATGTGGCTCTCTATTTTAAATTAAAATTAAATTTAATTTCATGAAGAAAGTTTAAATTCCCACTCTATATTTTCAAGTAGTGAAGAAATAGCAAGTTTGAGATCTCATTGCATTTTTCCATAGAGCTCATGTAATGTATGTTCAGGGTGGAGACATGGACTGAGCACAAGACTCAGCATGGACTGAACTTAGAAAGTCTTTGCTTGTGCAAAGAACACATAGTTTTCACCAAGTTAGAGTATTATTCCAGAGAATTTTAACTAAACTATTTTTGAAATGTTTTTGTCCTGAATTATTGTAATAAGATTATACTTTTAGAAAAGTTAGATAACGGAGTAATGCAGACTCTAAATCCTTTTATCTAAGTTGCAAGTAAGTTAGATCCAAGAATTCAGGATATAATTAAATTATTACCAATGTTCAAGTAACTATAAGCAATAGCTAAGACAAAGGTTGGTAGTCAATAAAAGCTAACTGGCCCAATCATATTTTTTTTTCCTTTAGGATATTTTCATACTATTCTAAGTTAGGAGTCACTGGCAAGAAATGGGTCAGGTTATCACCAAGGGCTTCCACGTTGAGTGACTTAACCTCAGTCATTAAGGGACAGTGGCTCTGCTTGGTTTGTCCTCAAACAGTGAGGTAAAGCCCTTCAAAGCTCAGGAATACTGGGATGAGAGGTTCTTGCTTGAAGCATCTCAGTTACCACGTCAGGCAGAGGCCATCTTAGCAATACAAGTCCTGACTGCAGACCCGGGTTTACTGTCCATCTTATCAACTCCATTTATATCTGTGTTCCCCAGAAACATGCCTTCCTCACATGAAACCATGTCACCTCTTCATTTGGTTCTCCGCACTGTTCATCAGTGGTGGAGAAACCAAGAATGACAAGTAGATCTTCAGGGACTAGGTTCAGAATCATCTTCTGTTTCCGAAATCTCCTGTTTTCGAAATGTCAGTGGAAGAAATATACATTCACAGCGTTCAAAGTCTTGAATTCATAAAACCTGTATGTACTGGAGATACCAGAGGTACTGTTCAAGATTTTTCATTGCTCTTGCTGATGCCTTTATCATGGAGAAAAAAGCCTCTGGGCATGAGAAATTAGGTTTTTCTCATTCAAGTATAATTACAATCCTCCCAAAAGAGATGAATACCGATGGTGTCAGTTGTGACAGATTCCTGTTGCCGATCATTAAGTACTTGAAATCACCTAGCTATTCGATGTCAGCCACTGGTGAATGGATGAGTGTCAGCCACAGGCTGAAGTTAGAGGTGTTAGACATAACTTGTGCAGCACCTGAACTGCTAAATTAGGAGCCGACTCCTTGAGCCATCCAGCCACTTGACTAAACTTTTTAAAGTAAGGTTAAAGAATGAGGATCTATGGTTTTGCCTTTTTTAGGGTTCTCTTTTAGACGGCAGAATAGACCCTTGTATAAATAGGTTTAGTGCTCTTCTGTGCAAACATTGAATCTCACATACTTCTCTGCATGTGTGTTTTTAAAAGTAGTAAACTGTTCTACTGCCGTTTGTGCAACAAGCTCCCAGGCTCAAATTCTCATCCAGCATCCTTTTCTGGCCTGCAGAGGTTGCAATCTAGTCACTTTGCATACGAAAACCATTATCTCAAACATCCCCCTCCCCCCCACTTTGTTCCTTCTGTCCCCAGAATGCTGCTGTGACATGGCATGATAATGCAGTATAGCAGCTTTAAAAAAAATCCCCAAATTTCCCTAACAGTCCTCTGTCTGTTCTCTCCCCGCTTTCAAGTCTGAGTTCCACCAAAATTCAAGCTCTGCAGGGCCCTTCTTGCACACCCTGTGCACAAAGGGAGGTAGTTGCCTGCTTAAAGCTGCAGCCACTCTTCTCTTTGCCATCTGCCTCCTTCCGATGCTTTTGTTCTTCATCTGCATAGAAAAAAGGTTCGAATTACTCTAGAATTATTTATTTAATTGGTTCTAACTAATAGAATATTAGATGGGTGAATCATGCCTATGTACTTTCAACTCACTTGATTTAAGCTAGCACACCTTCATTTTTATTTCAGTTGTCTAGGATTCAACAAAGGATCAGTTGCACAGCTAAGTAGATGAATAATTACTTAAGTAGCAGTAACTCTTGTCACTTCTGTCTGCCCATATGTTTGAATTATCCCATGCCTAACTGGATTAAGCTGAAACGGAAAACTATGGTCTTCCAAAATAAGTCCCCATGGAGACAGCTTTTCTGAAATAATGTCTAAAGTAGCTCTTTTGATTGTTTGGGGTTTTTTTTACGTAAATAAACCCATACCACACATTCAACACTTTTAACACTAAATTCTTAACTCATTACAGCTGCATTGAAAAAGCAGAGACACCCTGTCCTGACACTTCTCAGTCACAGCCACCAAACCATGCTGCAGAAGACCCTGCTGTAGAGGGAACATTGGTGGCAGGTTTCAGAAGTGCCCCACAGGCACATTGAACACGTACTGTCCTCAATGATGCGTGCTGTGGGATGGAATAAATAGAACTGGGGAAATGTTTCAGTGCATTCTGTGGCTACCTGTCTCATGCAAGCAAAAGGTTGATCCACATCCGCCTTGAAAACTACACACAGATGTGTGCCATCTGTCTGGATGGGGGCCATTGGGTTGAGCAGGATGTCTCCAGAGCACATAGAAATATTTCAGTAACTTGATGTTTTAGTTGCACTTAACTTTTTGTTGTTTTGGTGACAAGTATTTCTAATGGCCATTTTGTGTATGAATACTAGTATTTATCCCAACACCTCATTTCTTACAAACTGTATGAAGGGTCTGGCAAACAAGGTTCAATGGTGGCAACTTTACTGTTGTATTTGTGTTAAAGTAGCACAAAAAGAGCACAGATGAGATTGGATCCTTAAGCACAGATAGAGTCCCTACTATAAAAATCTTCCAAACTAAGAGATAGGAGACAGTGGAGGACATCTTACCCAAACTTGTAACAGGAGCTAAAAATAAAAAGGTCTGGATTAACATCTGTGGGCAGTCTGTGTTTTGAATCAGGAATTAACCTTACCATTTTGTGTTGCTTTTCTTTTTGAAATATATTTTTGCTTTTTCATAGGAGGCAAATATTTGTCCCTTAATCTTTATACTTTCTTATTTTTCAGCCTCCCCATATAACAGCAGCATAGCACGCGGCAGAAGTTTTGTGCGCTTTTTCGTAAATGACCAGGATGACCCTATACCTACTGAAGGTGATACTGAAAATGACTCGGAAGTCGGATCAGGAGCCAGCAATCGGACTGGATTGTTCCTTCATGAACAACGAGCAGTGTCAGTGCAAACAGCAAGATACCTCACTAGTCCATGGCTGACACGTTTTGTTCCTTCAGTTTACACCTTAGTGCTTGTGCTGAGTCTCCCTCTGAACATTACAGCGATACTTGTGTTTCTGAAAAAAATGAAAATTGAAAAGCCAGCTGTAGTATACATGCTGAATTTGGCCTTTGCAGATGTCCTGTTTGTAAGCGTGCTTCCTTTTAAGATTGTTTATCACTTTTCTGGAAACAACTGGGTTTTTGGACCTCAGATGTGCCGTTTCATCACTGCTGCCTTCTACTGTAACATGTACTGTTCAATAATGCTTATGACGAGCATAAGCTTCGATCGCTTCTTGGCAGTGGTGTATCCCATGCAGTCTCTTGGGTGGCGTACAATAATGCGTGCCTCACTGATTTGTTTCATTATCTGGCTTGTAGCGATAACTGGGGTTATACCTTTTCTCGTCAGAGAGCAAACAATGGAAATACCCAGTTTAAATATAACTACTTGCCATGATGTGCTAAGTGAAAATGACCTTCACAGCTACTACCTCTACTTCTTCTCCATTTTCTCCTTTGTTTTTTTTGTAGTGCCATTTATTATTTCTGCTGTCTGTTACATGTGCATCATTCGATGTCTTAGTTCTTCTACCATTGTTGCAAAACAAAATAAGAAGATGCGTGCCTTGCTCTTGTGTGTGGCTGTTTTTTCTGTTTTTGTTATTTGCTTTGGACCAACAAATGTCCTCCTGTTAATTCATTATATCCATTTTTCTTATGACAACAGTTTAGAGTATCTCTACTTTGCCTATCTACTCTGTGTTTGCATCAGCAGCATTAGCTGTTGCATTGACCCCTTTATTTACTACTATGCTTCTTCTCAGTATCAGAGACAACTTTTCAGTTTCTTCAATTGCAAAGAGACTTTTGATCCTAACAGCAGTAACAGCAGTGGCCAGTCAGTGTCTACCACTAGTAGAAGGGCTACATGCTCTACTAATGTGAATAACAGTGTCTACAGGAAATTACTAGCAATGCATTGAGTTAACGTGTCTTACACATGCTTAATTTTTAGACAATTTCAGACAAAAAACAGACAGCATTATATCCAAGAAATACAAAACCTTAAACCAAGTTGTTGTACAATATATAGTTCTATGGATTCATTATATTAATGCACAATTCAGATAATAACTGTATATTCATATGTATAGTATATGTAAATATGTTAATGTAGAGAGGAAAAGTAATTTCTTAATAATAATTCTTGAGTGTTTTTCAAATAAACTCTTTTTTTCAGACAAATCCTTTGCATTGTTAGTTCAGTTTATTGCAGGGGTTTTATGAAATCCTATTTTAGGATTTTGAACTTTATCAGGTTGGTTACATTGTTACATTTTTTTTCCTTCTATTTGTAATTATTTCTGGAATTATATCTTCCAGAAGTATCTGGAAGTATCTGCACTGAAACTGTTTATCTGACATTTTATATATTTCATTTCAAAACTGGATGGTTTTAGGAATGTGAGAAACTGAAAGCCAGCTATTGATTGGTGCAACGTGTCAGGGTAGATAATTCTCAGCAGCTAAAACTAGCTCTACTTTTGGTGTTCCTACCATAACTGTACACTAGGCATCTTGGTTAGGAACAGGGTATTTTTCACAATTAACTTCACAAAAAAATTGAGACATTTTATTTCACAATAAATCAACATTTGAATGGCTCTCCAGTAAATACACTGAAAAAGCCGTATTCATCATCTTGTTATACAGTTTGCAAACATATGCTTTTGTGCACATGATTAATTGTCATGCATGTGTTCAGGACTTAGAAATACACTTTATCCCTGCCAAGTCTGGGTGCTTCTTACATTTTACATTGTGTCCGTGTCTACTAAAATTGCTAACTTCATTCTGTGTAGCTTTCTTTTACTACAAGGGGTGCTAAAGCCAAATAGCAGGAATTCAGTTTTAGAATCATAGAATCATAGAATCATAGAATGGTTTGGGTTGGAAAGGACCTTAAAGATCATCAAGTTCCAACCCCCCTGCCATGAGCAGGGACACCCTCCACTAGACCAGGTTGCTCAAAGCCTCATCCAGCCTGGCCTTGAACAGCTCCAGGGATGGGGCATGCACAACTTCCCTGGGCAACCTGTTCCAGTGTCTCAC
>VZTO01000067.1:23978-48751 GCA_013400615.1 Syrrhaptes paradoxus
CTCTGGAGACATTCAAAGCCCGCCTGGATGAGTTCCTGTGCGATCTGATCTAGGTGTTCCTGCTCTGGCAGGGGGATTGAACTAGATGATCTTTTGAGGTCCCTTCCAATCCCTAATATTCTGTGATTCTGTGATTCTGTGATTCTCATCCACCATTACCCCCAAGTCCTTTTCCTCAGGGCTGCGCTCAAGACATTCTCCACCCAGCCTGTATTTGTGCTTGGGATTGCTTCGACCCACGTGCAGGACCTTGCCCTTGGCCTTGTTAAATTTTATGAGGTTTGCACAGGCCCATCTCTTAAGCCTGTCAAGGTCCCTCTGGATGGCATCCTTTCCCTCCAGCGTGTCCACCACACCACACAGCTTGGTGTCATCAGCAAACTTGCTGAGGGTGCACTCCATCCCACTGTCCATGTCTCCAACAAAGATGTTAAACAACACTGGTCCCACTACTGACCCCTGTGGAACACCACTTGTCACCTGTCTCCAGTTGGACATTGAGCCATTGACCACAACTCTTTGAGTCCGGCCATCTAGCCAATTCCTTATCCAGTGAGTGGTCCTTCTGTCAAATCCATGTAGGTAATAAGACTGTACACAAAAATGGAAATAAAATTAAGTAGGAATTTGGTTAATGTAGGATTTGCCATAGGAATCTGCCATCAAGTACAGCAAGGGATAAAAGCTGTCTTCAGTCCAGCACAAGTGATCAGAAACTGCATGCAATCTGACAGTGAGAAACTTACTACTAAACATGATCTCTTATCAGTTTGTTCCTGAACAGAATTAAGCATGATTAAGTATTGCATTACCAGAGTCTCTCTAGACTTTTATTCTCAGGTATTTGCTACTTTCTAGGTACATGAGCACTAAAAATGTGTCTATATATAGTTCATAAGGCTAAAACCCCACAAATGTTTATGAGACCTATTCAGTTACGTTTTCATTTTGTTTAATATCATATTAGAGGTGGTTTTGGTTTTCAGCAAAGTCCAAATGCACCTTAAAACTATGAACATCCACTTCTTGCTGGCAGAAGTGTGCCTCTTCACCTCTGTGCCTCCTGTAGTTAGAGGCTTGGGGACTGCTTTTTGCATCTGTTACATAGACATAGATTACATTTCAATGTCATGATATTTTCTTTCACAATAGGGGTTTACTTTTAGGTAGGTAAAATAGACCATCTAGTCTGCTTTTCAAGGGGCAATATTACATGCCAAGAGGAACATGTGGAAAACAGCTTGACAATCACAGCAATTATTTACTTAATTTTGCTCTGTAGTTGGGTGGTTTCACTTGTAACCTCTGTGTGCTGGAGAACATTTGAAAATGAGCAACTTCTTCCTACGTTGTAGGGTGAAAAAAATGAAACGGGTGAATGCACCTTTGTTTATCCTCATTGCTAAGAGCATCAGCAAAGATCCCAAAAAAGAACAGCTAAAAAAGATGTTATGCTTGTTTTTAAACCAATATCCCAGCTCTGCCACGCACACTGTTGAAGCTGTGTTTGTTGATTCTGGCTTGCACGCAACTAAAAAAAATAAATAAATAATTAAAAAGTAAAACCCAGAAAGGCAGTTACAGCACAGAACCCTTAAAAAAGACTCACAAACCTAAGCAGGCGTCTTGGTAACTAGCTGAAGTGGTGAAGTTGCCTTTGGAAAGTATTTTTATGTTGCCTAAGCATGTTTGAAAACACGACACTGGACAGACTTGAGAGGTGGGCCCATGAAACCTCATGAAGTTCAACAAGGCCACGTGCAAGGTCCTGCATGTGGGTCGAGGCAATCCCAAGCACAAATACACGCTGGGTGGAGAATGGATAGAGAGCAGCTCTGAGGAGAAGGATTTGGGGGTGTTGGTTGTTGAGAAACTGAACATGAGCCGGCAGTGTGCGCTTGCAGCCCAGAAAGCCAACCGTGTCCTGGGCTGCATCAAAAGAAGCATCAGCAGCAGGTGGAGGAAGGTGATTCTGCCCCTCTGCTCTGCTCTCATGAGACCCCACCTAGAGTAGTGCATCCAGCTCTGAGGCCCCCAGCATAAGAAGGACATGGACCTGCTGGAGCAAGTCCAGAGGAGGGCCATGAAGATGGTCAGAGGGCTGGAGCACCTCCCATATGAGGACAGGCTGAAAGAGTTGGGGTTGTTCAGCCTGGAAAAGAGAAGGCTCCAGGGAAACCTTGTAGTGGCCTTTCAATACTTAAGGGGGGCTTACAAGAAAGACAGAGAGATACTTTTGACCAGAGCCTGCAGTGACAAGAAAAGGGGTAATGATTTTGAACTGAAAGAGGGTGGGTTTAGATCAGATAAGGAATAAATTTTTCACTGTGAGGGTGGTGAGACACTGGAACAGGTTGCCCAGAGAAGCTGTGGATGCCCCATCCCTGGAGGTGTTCAAGGCCAGGCTAGATGAGGCTTTGAGCAACCTGGTCTAGTGGAGGGTGTCCCTGCCCATGGCAGGAGGGGTTGGAACTAGGTGACTTTTAAAGGTCCCTTCCAACCCAAACCATTCAATGATACATGCATACGCATCCTGCTCCTATTGATGCTCTGCAAGTGTTTCTAGCAAGCTTCTTGGCAGCCTGCAAACACATATTTCTGCTACATACAGAGAGGTGATTAACAAGCCAATTGCCACACAGCATAACAGCTGCTAAAACATACAGCAAATCTCACTTTTTCATAGCAAATGAAGCATTGACAGTTATTCCTTCTTTCAAGGTCCCACGGTTAGTGTCACACCTCTGCTTTCTTTTTTGTATTTTGTTGAGGCTTCAGCCTGATTGTATTGCAAAAGTAAGCAAACTGCTTCATGACTGGAGGAGTCTCATACCAGGGCAAAGGCAGCTCAGCTCTTACTGAACTTGGCATTTCTGTGCAACCGGTCAGCTGGAACACGTTACAGTTCTCAGCGTCTGCTTTTGCTGATGTATTTGATGGCAAAAAGTTTAAGCAGCAGTTCACGGAGCCAATCTCAGCCACAAACAGCATTTGCAAAACAGGTTAACTGCTGAGATGGCCATGCAGCAAAGTACAAGTACGAGGTGGTAGCCTTTTGAGGAAACTGAGCCAGAAAAGTTCTGCAATTTAGTCTGATATGCTTAAGCTAACAGGAAAAGCTAACCATCTCTTCATGCTTGACGCACCTTGCACTGCTAGCTGGGAAAGAAAATGAACAGCTTCTTTCAGGGGTAAGGGGAAGGAGTGCAAATCTTACCAAAAGAAATGAAACCCATTGATGTTACACGCTGTTTCAGCCACACCTTCTCCTCCTTGTTCTTTCTGGGTTTTTTCATAATGTTAGGGTTAAGCAGCATCATTTTCTGTATAAAGCACGTTAACAAACTTGTGCCAAATAACACTGGAGATGTGGAGCTGTCAGACACCACATGTGCATAAGAAAGCTTGCTAATGTTCCAGATATGCCAGCTCCATGTTGTGGCAATACTGGCAGGGGCAAAACTTGTATTCAACATGGTTCCTGTTGGCAAAACACCTCATATAGCAGCTGTCATGGGTATAACTTATTTCACAGGGGAAGGTTCACCTAATTTAGCATTGTAAGGATTTTGCAGCAATCGGTGCATTCACACTAGAAACATTTTATCAGTTAATGCCAAGCATGCATCTGCCTTACAACCTGCTCCCTGCAGCTAGACTGCAGAAACAGTACAGTCTGCCGGGTGTTAGCTCTCTTTCTCTATTGAGTTGAATCCTAACCGGAAATGTGAGCATGGCTGCAAAGCATGTTCACAATGTTTTGCATCAGGCAAATTGTATCAGACCACTGGATCTCACCCTCCTTGAGATGGGATGTAAAAATGGAAAAATAGTACAAAAATCTGGCTAGTAGATTACCAGCTATGGCTTCACACCAGAGCTCTGCAGGAGCTCTGGGAGGAAAGAGAAGGGCCTGGTGTGGAGGGTGCTGTATTTAAGTAAATTCCTAGGTGCACGGGGTTTTTTTATTGATCATTTCAATATTTTTTTGATCTGATCACAGTTTGATTTTGCGAGATGCTGATCAAATTAAAAAAATGAATGAGAACGTTTAAAATTAAAGACCTATATAAGTGCTTTTTCATGGCATTTTGCATTTTGCAGGTGCTATAGAAATGGTTTAGTGATAGCTAATAAAGTTGGAGAAGCTGGACAAATAGCATGCTATAAGCCAAGTCAACACTAGAGAGCGTTAAAACAATTAGGTACGGCTGTTGTAAACTGGCTTGTTGGGGAGGAGACCATTAGGAACCAGATTTGAACATCGCGCTGAACTGCAAAATACTGATTAGCCCTTTAAACAAACATATGGATTGGAAAGGTGAAAAAGTATTGGAATTGTGTTGGAAAAGTGAGTGACTTTATTATAAACAGAACCTGTAAAAAGGCTCAGCAAAGTTTTGGGAATAATTTTTCTTGTCTTTGTGCTACCAGCCTTATAATAGTGGTGCCTGTAGCACTACAAACAAGCCTCTCTCATCAAAACCAAAGCCTGACAAAGCATGGCACTAAACTCAAATGCATTGCACACTGCACACAGCAATGTAACTCTTGTCAGAGCTGGTAAAGTCAACCTGCAATGAAAATCTCGCTTGGTGTTCCCTTGCCAAAATAAAAATTAATTACATTAAGTAAAATTCATTTTCATTCCATAGTAAGCCTGGGAAAGTCAATGTCCTTGGCTTTGTTTGATCAGTTTGGGGTTTTGTGTTAGAAATTTGGGGTCTTTGGGGGTTTTTTTTGTGCCACACTAGAGGCAGCAATCCTTGTGAAGTTCTCGCATATTTTTTTTTATCCTCATG
Organism: Syrrhaptes paradoxus; assembly: GCA_013400615.1. Taxonomy (NCBI): domain Eukaryota; kingdom Metazoa; phylum Chordata; class Aves; order Pterocliformes; family Pteroclidae; genus Syrrhaptes; species Syrrhaptes paradoxus. Next base: position 28,781 of record VZTO01000067.1, read on the forward strand.
GATGGGGCAGTGTGTGCCTGGGCAGCCAGCAGCAAAGGCAGTGCCACAAGTCCTGGGAACAGGGCTCTCCCAGCCCATCCTCCTGTGGGACTCAAAGGCTGCCCACACTGGCTTGCCATGTTTCTCCCTTTGACTCAGCTAAAGATGGCAGGCAGGACACTGCTGCTTCCCTCAGAAGCCTGAACACAGAAAAGGAAAATAATTGAACAGACTTTCAAGGCCACATTATCTATAAATATTTTATCACTATTGGCTCCTTAGATATATGTTTAAATAATTCAATTTCTTGGCTTATAAACAGGAAAGAGGAATCACCACCAGCAATATGGGAAAGCAGCTTAGGATCCTAAGACTAAACCTTTCAAACCTGTTTCAACCAGACACCGAAGTCCATCTAGTCAGTTTATACTCCAGCAAGTGTGGAGCCTCCCTTGGACCCTGTGTACCTGCTGGAAGGGGATACAGGGGTACAGAAGCCAAGGGTACCACTGATGGGAAAGGATGCTGCTGAACACATGCCGTGGGTGTCTGCTTCCTTTCCCATAGAACAACACTTAACTGGAAACAGCCGTCCAGCTCCAGAGGGTGCCTTTTGTCACTGCCACCTCCTACTATAACATCCTGTTTACTGAAACCTCCATAAACACCGAGTGTTTCTTGTCCAAGACAATATCCCACACAGTCCCCCTCACCACTTACATAGCAAAGTGCTTTAGGGATCTGCTTCCCCAAATCACACGTGTTTTACTGTCAACTAGTTGGTCTTCACTCATTACAACTTAATACACTGATTTCAATGTTTCTTTGGTGATTTTCTTCTTCTCTTTTACGATGAACAATTTTTACTGCCTATTCCAATCTTTCATTGCTCATCAATATTGTTGCAAAGCCAGACAGAAGATGTGTTCTTGCCTGCAGCAAACTTGCGGATTTGTAAAGTGATGTCACTCACATCTGACATATTTTCCAGGAACCATAAAATGCAAGAAATTCATAAAGTTCAAAAACTGGGTCAGCTAGGATAACCAGAATAATTGCATAGCACATATGTGATAAAGCTTTTCAGCTGCCTAAAGCACATAGTACTGCTAACTCAGTCCCAGATGGGGAAGAACAGAGAGAGGGAGGGAGAAAAGTTTGCTACCCAAACTTCTACATTGTTTTATCTGCCTGTTTAAGTGCTAATAAATCTCCCTCTTTCAGAATAATTCCAAGAATATTCTTCTTGCATGCTTTTGCTATAGGTCACATAAGGAATAAACCTGTATATCAGTACCACTTGTAGAATTTATTTCCATTTATTTTACACTTTTTTTGTCTCCAACTTTGCTAACTCTAAGAGGTATATGCTATTCTACCCATCAAAGAATATAATAATCTAGTTAATTATCACAGCTTTAATGTCCAAGGGAATTAAAAATATGCTGAAGATTTCAGCTTTCTATCACTTAAACACAACTAGGGGTGACCAAAAAAATAGTACTCCTACCACTGAACATTATATTTACAGATGCTCTGAAATTCATCTTAGATCTCTTACTGAGCTTTGACATTTTTTTCTATTTTTATTTGCATATTATCTTTAGTAAAAATTTTTGAAATAAGGGTCTTATTGCACTTCACTCGCTAGATTAAACATATTTGTAAATTCGCTGTGAACTGTACTGACATTTTTCACTAAATGGTTGATAAAATATTTCTAAGCTTTTTATATATCCTCATCAGAGATACTGAGCTTTATTACTGAGAATTCTTTTAAAATTACATTTAAAATGTTAAGACTCTTAAAGAGACAGGCTTGTCTAAATGTATATTATCTTTCATTACCCCAACTAATAGATTGCTGTGGTGAAAAAAAAAACAAAAAAAGACAATGTTTTGGGTACTTTAACCATCTTGGGTAGCTTTCCAGCTTTGTATTTTCTTATCTTAGTTTTTAAACTAAGATCAGTAGTGCAGTAGTCTGTACAACTGCCGACATGTTCTGTTAAAGCAGTGAAAATATTCAGTCATCAAGAGCTATTGCTATTTTTAGCAAAATATTTTATCTTTGCTTGATCATAGCATCTGCTCTTTGTACTCTGATGAAACAAGATGTTGGGTTTTCTTTCTTTCCTCACCCCCTCCTTCCGGACTCTCATGTAAAAACCAAACAACTGAGCAAAAAGCAGCATCAAGGAGAAGCCACTTCTTCATTCAGTGCTATTTTTTGACACTGGGGGTAAACCAGTGTCTGCAGAAGTATTGCCCAGAGATGAGGGTTACAGTTCTCATGTATATATGGGAAACTCTACAAAGATATTAACAGTGTCTTCTTTTTAACTTTTGCGTGCTTAGCTGGGTGCCTGAGGGAGAGAGGTACCTATAGTGGCTGGATAGTGACACTGGAATCTAAAGGGGATTTTAAATTTTCCTTAATTGTCATGTTTTTAAAACTGTTAAAGAAAAGCCAATCTATTCTTGCAAAACTAGTGAGATGCTTTTCAGCAGAGCAGGCAGACAATTTGCAGCTATGTTGAGAGCTTCATGTACCTAGCCCAGCATCACCTCTGAAGGCTCAGGCTGGGGACAGGCAGACTCCTGGTCCCTGGGGACAGCTGGGGTGGCAGCAGGTCCCTCTGCAGCTGTGTCTCACATGTACCAGCCCTCCTGGCGCTTCAATCACCCACCTGCCCAACTTTCATGAGCACAGCCACACACCCAAACTGAGGAGGAGGAAGGGGGGAGGCAGGATGAAGGCAACCTCCACCTTCCTCCATCCCCGTGGCTGAAGCTCTCTGCTACTGCCAGGGCTCTCACGTGCAGCAGTGTACAAGTTCTGGGGTGTGCAGCAAGAAAGCTTGTGCCTCACATTTTCCTGGGGCTCAGGAGCTTGCCCAGCCTCTGGCCCCAAGCATAGGGACAGCCATGCCTGAAGGTGCTTCCTCTAGCGTATGCGGGGCAAGAATTTTTGCTGCCCTCATTCATAGGCAAGTGCCAGCCTTGCCTGTGCCGCAAACCAGGCACAGCTCTTGAGTTTTACAAGAATTCATTAATATTTAACCTCCTCTGGTGAGAGGAAACAGGACTTAGCTTAATGAGACAGCAAATGAGCTTCTCCTGCCTAAAACCACGTGGTTTGGCCCATGGGAATGACCTTGCATAGGCTAATTTATGACTTTCCTTTCATTGAGGAATAACCTCTCTTGGTCATGGTGCCAAAGAAAAAAGCCGAGCTGCCTTCAGCTTTCCTTTAGCATCTCATCTCCATGTGTGAGCAATGTACAAACACCCCAGGTTTACTCCTCTCCTAACTGGAGCAACCTGCATCAGACCTTACAGTGGGGGAGAAAGGAGGAAGGAACTACATGAGGATGGCAGGACCATGGATCTAGGCGTGGCATCACCCTTGGGTTAGTCAACTGGAACAGCCTCTCCACTGGCTTGGGACCTGCAGGCACGTGGGGTTACAGATCAATCTTAACAAATGCTGCTGATGTGCAAGGTGAAGCACTGAGGAGCGTATGCAAGATGGGAACCCACGCCAACAGCCCTGTGCCCAGCATGTGTATGTGTATGTGTTACCACTTATCAGAATTTTATTTTAATCCATTGCTTTAACTGTGACACCAGTGCTATCAAACAGGCATTTCCTGTATTCCTTTCTCAAATACAGAAACCAGATGTTTTATGAGTCATAACTAAAGTTGATGACTTTTCATTTTGATGCTGATAAAGACATCCAGCCCCACTGACTAAAACCAGGGCTTCTTTAGCAAACCGCAAATTACATTCTGCAGCAATGAGACAGCATGCAACAAAAGGAAGAAATTTTTGAGGATGATCTTCCAATATAGTCCACTGTGAACAAATATCATGTGGAAAGATATCTGGAGCTCTCTTTTATAAGCAAAGTTGAAGTGTCACTTGTGAGGGTCCTTCCAGGTGGTGGTAGCTCCCTAAACTCATCAAACAAATGCTTTTGGACAAAAGTAGGAACAGCTTTGCTGACCTTTCTGTAAGAGTTTGTTTAGAGAGTTTTTTACTCTTGCTGCTTGTATTGGACAAGAACCTACTATAAGTGCAACATGTTCTGATTGGAGCTTAGTAAGGACAGCTTGATTTGCACTATGACCAGGGCAGCTTGTTATCACAGGCCTGGTTTTATAACCAAGTTTCAGTTTATAGTACCTTTTTTGTTTATTCTAAGGCCCTACCAAGTGTTGTGAGCAGTTCACCTGGAAAGGTACAAATTATGAAGTTGGATGTTTACTGTGGCAATTCTGTTCATTGTACTAAAACTTTTAATTGCACAAAGATTGAAGGTATTAGCTAAAAAATAGCAGGGCTCTCTTTGTCTGGTCACAGCTCCTGTTGTGTAGTCAATATTTAATCCAGAAAAACTTCCCAGGCTTTTTTGCCAAGATTTCTATTGGAGTCACCACCAACATATTTTGTACCTATCTTGGTTTTGGTATCATGGGCTTGTATGAAGGGTGTAGCAGGCAGTTCTGTCAAGTAAGTTCCTTTAATTAAAGGTAGGTTTTTACATCCTGTAATTTCAGTGAGATTCAGCACGACGCAGACCAGCACTGCCAAGTGTGTAAGAAATGCTCACTCTGTAATAGCTACTGTAAAACTTGCTGCCAGGTAGAAAGCATGACTTCATAACCATCCAAACACTAAGCTGTTTTGCAGATTGCTTCTTTCCACATGTTATTCTTGCTGTTCTTCTTGTCACTATATTATGACTCCACAAATAAGCAGGCCTGGGAAAAGCTGATAGTGATACCAATTCATAAAATAAGTTTATCTTTTGATCTAAATAGAGGATATGGTAATTGTTAATAACTAAGAGATTGCCGTCCTTTCACTAGCTTTCATTATTGCATTCAGGGATTTTCCCTTGTTTTCCCCAGTTTTGGGCAGGACTGCAGAGCCTTTTACCTGCTGAAGGTCTGCTCTGCTGTTAATCATATACTAAAGTGCAGCTCTCACAGGTTTCTCAATTGGTACCACAAATAGACTCTCCTCCTACTTAAATGCACAGGCCCTGGGAGGCCTGTCCCCAAGCTGGAACCCAGTTTAGTGCTCTGCACATGTTTCAAAGTTGTTCCACAGTCAGAGCAAATGGAAAAAAAGCAAGCATACCTCTGCTGATGGAAGAGGTTTAATTATTTAGCCCATTCCCACTGAAGTTTCTGGAAGCAACCAAGATGCCTAAACTGAAGAGGACAGCCCTTAGGGCTCCTGTTCAAAAGAGGAGCCTTTCTTCGACTGTCCCCACACACTGGTTATGGGGACTCCTGTTCTCTCTCTTCCTTTTCACCATGTGCTCAGGAGGCACACAGGAGAGCAATTTCTTAAGAAGCCTTCCTGTTTTCAGATGGTGCAGGAGCAAGTCTGCATTCACAGTTCTGTCCTTATTTTATCATCTAGCCAAATATTGATGAACCCATCTGTTCTTATAGTGTTGTTACCCAGATCACCTACAAAATAAGTGGCTTACTCAGACTGTTGTATAACAGCAGTTGCTGTAATGAGTCAGAAAAGCTATCCCTCAAATGTATAGTAACAAAACAAAGTTAACAGCCATGAAAGCCTTTTCCTCTAATAAATTCCTAGTCACCCCAGTTCTATCCACATTGGTTCCTGGTTCTCGAGCCCATCTGTTTTAGCAATGTCTAATTGCCTACAAGACAATAGCTAGAGATGTGCTTTGATCAAGGTCAGGATTTACTCAGTCTGCTATAGCCAAGGGATAGGTTCAGGTATTCTGTTTCCACAGTCTATAGCAACAAGAAGCACAGAGGAACAAAATCAGGAAACAGATAGAGCTCGCAAAGACTATACTGGCATCTCATGGCAATATGCCCAGCTCAGCAGTTATGGAGTGTAGAGGAACAGTAATGTTCATGTGGTGGCGTCACTAAAAACAGGATAGAAGGCAGGCTCTTCAGGAAAGCACTTGTCTGTCGGCTTACCTCAAGACATGATCAGCTGTCCCTACATTAATCCTCATGGATGCTTGTCTAACCTGTTTCCAGAAACCTTCAGTCATGGACACTCCACGACTTCTCTCAGCATCTCATGCTGGCCTGTTTATTTCCCTTTTTTTTTTTTTTTTCCCAGTTATTTTTTGTGCTTTTAAAGATTTCTACTGGTCTTCTCATTTCTAGATTAAACAATTCCCATCCTTTCAAACTGTCTTTAACAGATTGCTCTTTTGATCTTCCATTCTTCACTGGCCTCTCTGTTCTGTCCATATCTTTCCTGAAATACGGTGCTGGCACCACACTCCAGCTGAGGCTTTGTTGATGCTGAACACATCGATGTGGTTCATTTTCCAATTTGTGCTGTTCTTCCTATACCTAGTATGGTACTTGTCTTTTTTTTTTAATTTATTTATTTTTATTTTCAACAGCATGACATAGCTGACTGATAATCAGCTTTTGTTCCTCTGCATTCCACTCTGAAGACAATGCTAATTGGGACTTGGAAGGGGAAGGGGAAGAACTGGTTCAGTATAGACAGCCCTTTTGATAAGCAGCTTAATAGGTTCTCAATACCTATTTCAAACATAGTTATGATGAACTGAGAATGTAAGGACCACAGGAAATGCAGATGATGGAAACTATCCATTAATGTCTACTGGAACTTTACATTCATTATTAAAAAACAGTGAGATAATAAACCATTCTGAGGAATAAAACTAACTACAAAAGATTAATTGTTCTTTTAAATCTAAGAATTTATGAATAGAAATAAAAGAACTACTTATCATATATCATTTAGTCATATTTGACTGCTGAAAATCATCAGAAGGTGCAGATAATGTACTCAGGCACAGGCTTTCTGGGGGAACAGAGAGACCTCAAGTCCTTCCCTTTAGCACTGTCCAGTGGGGAAGAGTTCCTGTATCCCATGGAAGGGAAAATGCAGCAATAGTATCATCTGACTCATTTTACTGTAACAGGAATACTTACAAATGGATGGGGAACAGAAAACAGAAAAGAGAAAGGTATATACAGCAACATCAATTGCCCAGCAATCCCAGTTGCCTTCCGCAGACAGTGATGTCATGTGCCAACAGCTCACAGTGGCATCAGCACACGTTGGCATCACTCCAGGCTACCTCCTCATTTCTTCACTTCAGGCTGGGTTTTTCCTTATAAGTGAGCTGAATGTATATTTTGATAGCACCTAGAAAACCCAAGCAACAGCGCACCTACTGAGTAAGCCACTATGCAATCCTTGCCCTGAAGAGCTGATAAAATTACCATCCAAGAGGCTTTATTATGAGGATTATAATAATTACTGCTTTTTTCCTTAAGTTTTAGTGCCTAACTTAGCTACATCTGAATCCAGCTCTTGTTTAAAATAAAAAAGTCCTGACTTTCCCAGAGGAAATAAAAATCCTCAAAAAACACAGCTTGTATATATTCCCATGGTTTAAGCTACAGACAATAAATTAAATCTTATGCTTATTACTTGCAAAGTAATATGAACCTGGGTGGGGACTGTCAACACATTCTTTTTAACTCTTGACTACAGATATGCTTTTATCACTGTTACAGATGTGATTTTTTTTCCAATTGCCTGGTGTGTAGAAGTGTTTTGGGAAATGAAGAGGAAGGCTTAAAAAAAGGGAAAATGCACACTAGTTAAAAAGCCATAAACTATCAAGCTCAAATGAAAGGCAAGCATTATTTTATAGCTCCACAACCAAGCACTCTTAAGGAAGGCTGATCCTGTGTGGGGATATCATATTTGCCATTATGTTATGAAGTCAGATATGAAACAGGGGAATTCATCACTCTTGGGGATGAACCTCAGTATTTTGTAATGTTTTCCTGCATATTAATTGTTCACTTAATTGTTATTGGCACTGAGAATGTGGAAAGCAGTGTGGAGATCATCTCTTTGTGTTTTTATTTCACATTTTTAAAGACGTTGTAGTGTTAGGACACATCCTGCCCTGCCAATGCTAATAAATAGGAGGCAGGATGCCAGTGTACTAATGAACAATTACCTACTTCAGGCAAAGTGGAATAGCTTCACTAGAAGAAAAAGAAGAAAACAAAAATGTGGAAGCACTGCAATATCTTTTAATTTGGAGGCAGGAGCTCTGTCTTATAATAAGGAGATACATCAGCTGAAGTCTCCTTTACACATTGATCCTAGATCCTCACAATCCTTAAGGTAATGGGTAAAAAAGAACACTGTTCCTCCTTCCTTTCTTGATAGGTTTTATTTTGAGGAGAAGAAGGTTGAGAGTGAGGAAGAACTGTGTTTCACCACATGCAGTGCTGCAAAGCAGAAACAGGATTTTCTGGGTTAGACACCTGATGTCTCTTAGGCATGGGGCAGGTTGCACCCTTCCCCTCAGCAGTTTCCACATCAACCCTTAGGCGCCAAGGGCCCTAGCTCACTGCCTGCAGGATTCCCACTCCAAGGTGTTTTTCCTGATGACTTTTTTGGTAGTCAAGGTGTTTACTCTGGTGTCGAGCTCTTACAGAGCAGAGACAGCAGGACATGTCCCCCAGCTCCACTCAATAAGCCTTGTCTTGACCCCTCTTATTCCACAAGAGGATACAGATAACGCCAAATAAGGTCAAAGGAAGCTTGTTTTCTCCAACAGGGACAGCCTGTTCCAGCAGTTCACTCTGAGGTTAACAGTGCTCATGGCCAAGGTCACTGGGGCTGCCAGCTGCTGGTCTGCCCAGCGTGGGAGGCTGGCAGGAACAAGGTGACACTCCTTGCAAAGAGTCAGAAGCCAGATACCACGAGTTTTAGCTCTTTGGAACAGGACTTCACCCTGAACCACCTAATTACTTTTCATAAATCCTTCAAATATTCATACAATACTTCATTGTAGTCTCCTATGACCTCTACTGAGTATTCAATTACATATTTTAAATGTAATTTACCTCTATAAGTAGAGGTAATTTAATCATATTTCAATTACTTTTGTGTGTAGGCCATGATATGCATGCTATAAAAATAAAAGAGATCTTTCACCAGGTTGGGAAGGGTAATAGAGTAATGACTCCATACTAGAAAAACCAGATCAACCAGCTTCCCTGCCAAAGCATAAACAAGACTAAACACAGTGGGATAATAAAATCCAACATTTTGTTTTTTTCAAATCCCTGGTACCACAGTAGACAAAAATAGGTGGAAAAGCATCGTTCTTCATTTTGCAGAAAAATGCTCAGCAATAAGGCTAGTGTTAAAGCTGTTGTCATCAAGTGATATGCTGAATTAAATTCAGGGAATTAACTTTTGCAACCCTAGGCATATAGTTTTCACTGAGCAAACATTTGTGGAACATTTAGACTTTCTTAATTCTCACATCCACACTCCTAGTTAATTTGCCATTAAACCCAGTGATGGCAGCTGGTGTACTGCGTACCTGTAACCACCACACAGAATTTTTATGCAATTGAATTGCAAGAACTGCTGCTCTTGCACTTCAGTCATTTATATTGCTTTCCCAAAAGACATTTGTTGACTGCTAGAAGACTATACAGAGGTAAGATTACATTGTTTAAAAGTAAAATTATTAACTGTAGTGTAAAAGGATTTACCTGGATTTAGCAAAGCAAGCTGGTGGATGTGAGTCCATGACCAAGCCTGAGGGAGCATACCCCAGCTGTGGGGGAACCTGGCAAGAGATGTCTGACCTCATTGTGCAGAGCAATGCTCAGTTGGGAGGAAGGGAGGAAGGAAGGGAGGCAAAGAGAGAGCAAGGGAGGGAAGGAAGGAGGCAGGCAAGCAGGGAGGGAGAGGGGAAAACAGCTCCTCACTCAACAAGGGTTGAATCAGGAGCTTAGTTGCCTTAAGCACAGCAGAAAGGGGATCCCAGAAGGATCTCTGCCTGTGGAAGCTAAGCCCGGGCTTACAGTGGACACCAAGCCAGGACCTTGGCAGGAGTAGGGACCTGGAGCCTCCATAAGAGACCCTGGCTGCAGCCAAGTACACCACTGCCTGGGAACCAGGAACAACTGGCCAGCACAAAAAGAGGATTTTCCCTCACAAGAAGCAGGTGAAGGGCTGACCATTGCTGAACATTGTTATGCCTGTGGCTTGAGGTGAAGCATCTCACTGCAAGGAGCAGTCACCTGGCCATCAAAAGGGTTGAAAATTGCCTGGGACTGGTGCAATACAGCATAACTGAAATAGGCACAACTGTCAGAAGAGAATAACCCTTTCTGAAGGAATTAACTGCCTGCTCCTCACATTATGGGCTGATTAACAATCCAAATCCTGTTTCCACCTTGTGCTTCCTGCAAAGACACTGAATACTTTCAGGCAGAAAAAGAGGAAAAGGAAAGGTTTTGTGATTCTGTGCCTTGCACCAATAGCCCCACATTTGCGATGGGCTCCTGTACTGCCATGCTATGCTCAGGAGATCACAGTGGGGCAGTTGGGGTACAGTATTGTGTAGAATCACCTTCCCCTGCCACCTTCAGAGGATGCCCAGGCAGGAGCAGAGACAATGTGGTATCCGGAGGCTGCAGCAAAGTTCTTATATGGCCCTGCAGCAAGGCAGAGGGAAGCACCTTTTTCTGTCCTTTCCAGCCTCTCACAGTCTTTCACTTTCACCTCTTTAACCTAGTGAAAGTGGCTGCTGTGCACCTGCAACAAATAACTTGCAAATCCTAACAGCTCTCTTCATTTCACTTCTAAATCCACCTTGACTAAACATTTTCATAGTCAGCACCTCGATCTTCCAAGATTGTTAAGTATCTGGAGTTTAAATGTTCAGTGAGTTTCAACAAAGTAGAAGAAAAGTTATTTTTCTAAATGTGAATAATAATTATGGTTATGTAGTTCATGAAACATAAACAGAAATTAAACAATACAATTGTAAATTAAATAATTCATTAACAAAGTTATTTTTACAAAAATAGAATGTCCCCCCTCAAAACATAATGATGGAATAATAGCATTATTTTTTATCATAACGATAGCTTTTTTTCATAGCGTAGTAGTCCTCAATTTTGGGCCAAACAACTGTATTGTATCTGATAATAAGTCTGTGGTTTTGCCTTGATCATGCAGACAGTGGGAGGTGGGCTGAGACGCGGGGAGAGGACGAGGCTGGATCCTGCCACACTGAATAAACAGTGCGAGAACAGATAGAATGGCTGCGTGGAAAGCGTGTGACTCAGCACAGCTGCGCGGATCTCCTCCTCACATCCTTTCTTAGCATGGGGAGTTTCCAAACAGTATTTTGGAGTCCTGGCCAACCCACATACTTTTTCTATTAAACTCATTTATTTGTGGAGACTGGGCTCTGCTTCTAGACAGACCACAAGCCCACTGACAATTACATAAATTATTCCAATCTCAGTGCTTTTTAGCAAATAATTCTAAACAAAAGCCGTCCCCTTTCACTTCAATGACAATGATGGCAGGAATTCCCAAAAGCAATTTCTAAACTATCTGAACTATGGTAAAGTGGCACTTATTTCAGCTGGAGGGAGGGGTGACATTGAAACTATGTATGCTCAAAACCAGACAGGCACATCCCTTCCATGTTACAGAGCAGGAAGTCACCCAGTTTCTAACACAGATATTCTTTCTCCTTCAGCTTTTCTAATCCTCCCTTCTCCAAGCTGCAACCAACAGTATTTGTTCTCAAACCAGTGGTAAGGTATGTCACAAGCATGGCCAGACCTGCCCTATCCTTCCTCGGATAACTTACGACTGGGGGAGCTCTGCAAAAGCAGGTTAAGAATTGGCAGCATCTCCCTCAAATTGGGAGCTTTACTGCAGTGCACTGCTGCAGGATTTGGCTATGCTTGTCCAGCCAAGCCCACAGGACTTGTCAACACACTACACAGTTGCTCTCCCTGGAGAGCATGGAGCTGCTCCGGGAGTCCGCTCCATCAGCAAACTGCGTCTCTGCCAGGCATGCAGGAAGAAACACAGAAAAGCACTGGAGGACATCAGAGTGGAACCCAAGTGACACCCATAATTCTACATGGCCATATTAGCAGCCGAAGAACTGGCCAACTCAAGTTTAACCTACCTCTCGGAGGAGCCTGAGAACTAGGGCAAATGATCACACTATTCAAAGGAAGGCCCACTGGCAGGGATACCAGCCCCAACAGTGACCATAAGTAGATGCATAGGAAAGAAAAAGAAGAAGACAAACATAAATGGTATTTCTGATTTACTCTCTCACCCTCAAACTACATTCAGCTCAGGGAAATTCCCAAGTCAGTTATGGTTTGTCTACTTAGTAATGCTCAATGGATCTCTCTTCCAAGCATTGCCCAGTTTTCACTGCAACTTACGGAAACCTCTTATATTCCCACCATCCTATGGCAAGGAGCTCCATGGGTCTTCAACCTACTCAGTGTTCTTTGTGTCCTTCAAACATTTTTTATGTTTGAAGCTGGCTCCTGGTATTGGAGTGAACAGCCCCAGCCCCTAGTTGTATAGTAGAGGATATGAACAGACAGACTGAAGTGTGCTTGGCTGCTTGGTCAGGTCTCATACAGAAGGTATTCAATACTTTCTATCATGTGCCATAAATATGGTTGGACTCTGTCAGAGCCTAAATTGTTAAGGTGACTGGATTATCACATTGTCTATTATTCCTAGCTGTGGAAGTTAACTTAAATCCTATTCAGTCTAGCTTTTAAGAGACATTTGTGTGTCTGTTGCTTAACTTCCTTCATAATAATTTAACAGCATAAAACTACAACAGGCGAGATATTAGACCTTGACAAATCAGGCAATGCCAAAACTGTAATTTCTGCTACTTGTCATGCTGCCTCTTGAACTCTAATGCCATGTACTATTTAAATTGTCATAAGCCAGGGCTGCTGCCACATGAACTGCTTGACGCGCTCAGTGCCCTTGGACTTTTGTGCATGCCTCTGGAACACTCCCTCTTTTACACTGACACAGGGCATGCCATCAACTAACCTGGAGAACTGATCCTGTTCAAATTCTGCCTTTTTTTTTGGATGAGTCTCCCGTGATTCCTGTGTATCAATTCTCAAGGAAAGGTAAGAGACAGGTCCTAAAAATAGAGTTTTAATTAAGCAATCACAAAATTACAAAGATAAATACTATCTAGAGTAAGAGGGGTTTCAGATCTAGAATTCTTTTTTCTCAAGTCCTCCTTTACAATGCTGAAATCATTTATGCAATTTTTATGTCAGCACTGTTGTGAATGAATGTCACATATCCATCTGTTCAACTGAACTAAAAGCTTGGCATAGAAAACTCCTGGGAAGCTCTCAGAATTTATTTCCCTTTTGTTTTTTGCAAATATCAACTGGAATCTAAAAAGACACTCTAATTAGACAGATCCCAGCATTAGCAAGTGTTTAATGGTGCAGACAGGATGTCATTGTTGCCATTAAATAATTCTTGGATGCTGACTCTTTGCATCCACTCACAATTGAGAATGGCACTACAGCTTGGGCAAATCCTAAACTCATTGGGAGCCATCAACAATTGTCAGCCCAGAGTTCATTCATTCCTACAGCTGTCCCAGGCTTTGTCTACACCAAGATGTTTACATAATGTCAGCAAATCTGAGGTAATCAAAACCAAAACTGAGGTGTGTAGAATGCACTGGCCAAATCACAGTTCAAATTCTATTGCCTGTTCACTTCAGCAATTCCACATGTGTGAAGGTGCCACCCACCTTTTATTGACCTTGGTTAGGTTAGAGCAAGCCTACAGCTTTAACTCAGTGTACATTTCATGAGACTGTTCTGAGGAAGACTGTTCTTTCTTTCACGCAACTCTTCATCTACCCGTCCCTACATCTCTACATACAATTTTCTCTTCTGTAGATTTGACATGGATTTACTTAAATGTTGCACAGTATGTTGTAATTCTGGCAAGATCAGATGAAGGGATCTTGGGGGAAGGGAAGTATTTCCAGGTCACCATTCATAAATCATTGCTTTTCTCCTTGATTTGTGGATTCCCTTTCCACAGGCATCCTCTAGAGGTGAGCTGGAAGAGGGGGAAAAAAATCTTCTTGTGAGAGTGGTCTGGGAACTGTGGGGTGAGGAGAAGGAACTGTGTGGTAGCAGAAGAACATCCCTAGCAAAACATTCATGCTTCTACGGGAGACATGGAAGGGCTGTTGAAAGCAGATGCATAAGGTAGGCAATCCTATTCTGCAGGTTCACAAAAGCAGGAGAAATAACACAGATGAGCAAAGGCAGAGAAGCCAAAAGTCAGGCTGGTAACTGCATTAGCATACCTGCATGTTATTTCTACTGTGGGCTACTCTTACTATAGATTGCTAATAACCTGAGACATATGCCCACAAGGTAAAGGAAGAATCAGTTCAAAAAAGTCATGATAAAACCAGGAAAGCATGTCATACTAGTTTCCTCATACGGTGTTCTCCCAACCTAGAGTAACTCAACACCGGCAAAAGAACCGATCCTAAGAGATAGTTTGGATCTGCATTGCTTATCTGAAGAATTAATTATGCATTTAATTTTACTGCCCAGAAAAACAGGGAAGAGGTTATAGTATATCTTAAGTGCCCTGATAACCACTTTCTTTTTCAGACATTCTGGTGCAGAAGTGAAATAAACAAACACTATTTCTTTTTAAAAAAATAATTAAATATCCCCCCCTCCCCAATATACTGCCTGTCCCTCTGGGGGGAAAGCACAACGCACACATGACTATGATCACATCTATTTTGTACAGAGGATTAGTTTATAAAGTTCTTTCTTGTCAGAGGACTACTGAAATGTCTGACAGCACTGACTGCCCATGGCCTCCTACCCAGATTTTGATTTGTGTCTCCCCACTTTCCAAAATCTCTCTATGAATTAGTTATCTCTGAAGTCTTGATGCTGCTTTTTGAAGGTAACCAGGTGTGTGGTTCAATGTCACTCTCTTCATGCTCTTTATCTCAGACTCACGAAGAACAGTTCTCCCCAGGGTCCACCAAACTTTGTGGTTTGTGATTGGCATTTTTCCACACCTGTTGTCTATCTCTTCAAAATAGGTACAATTCCCATAGGGTTTCCCAGATGTCTACTGCCACCCTGAAACCTAGCTGGTGTTCTTCTTGCTCAGTGCCATACTTGCCTGCTTCTCCCCTGGGCTCCAAGTCCTTCATTTGGTTGGAAAACTGCTGTTGTCTGTGTGGTGTGGAAGCAAGAATCCAATGGGCCTTGAACAAGCTCCTCTCCCCAGAGGCAAAAAAAAAAAAAAAGAGGGATCTCAGCAGGAGACCTTGGTGTTGCCTGAGTCATGATTGCTTAGAAATGACGTGCATGACCTAGGGATCTGAACTCTTCCTGACCTAGAATCAGATAAGACAGGACCTAGATAGCATTTCAGTAGCATGTGTTTTTGAACAGAGGTACACGAGTGTAAAACCACTCAGGCTGACTCACAACATAGAACCAAATCTTATTGGATTCAGATCCCAAACAAGAGTAAGACCACTGAGGTCAGTGTAATAAAGGACTGGTTTTTATTCTGCAGGGAACATTGCTGCAGAGTCACTAACAGCAGGGCTGGAAGAGTTACTTGAGGCACCACCTACTTCTCCTGCCAGATTGAACTAACCTACATAATTTCTGTTTTCTAAACTGCTTTAAAACTGCCACTGACAGAGGTTCCATAGATTCCCTAGAAAGTGACAGCTCAATAAAATGGGTGGCAGTTGTTAGAAACTTTTTCCTACTATCAAAGTTTGCTAACATTCCAGCCTACTCAGTGAACACCGAAAACACGCTGTAGCCTTAGACATACTTGAAGTATGTAATCATGTCTGTCCATGGTCTTCTTTAGAGCAAACAAAATTAATTGCACCAGACATTCTCCAGTTGTTCCAATTGTTCACATCTTCTTTGGACTTTGTCCAATTTTTTTTGAGGAAGATATGGACTGAGTCAAAAATATTCTCCAACAAGTAACTTACTGGTGCTGAATGAAGGAAAGTCTTCTTTGTGTATGTTTCAGACAACAACCCCATTTCCTGCAGAACAATACTGTTGACTCTCATTGCATTTGTGATTCACTGTAATGACTCAGACTACTTGAAAAGGAACTGTTATTTTGTACACTCCACCCTATATTCCTTCCAGTGCATATGTAGAAACAGTGGACATGAACTGTAATAAAGCCAGGCTGAAAATAATTTTCAACCCCCTTCAAAATAGTTTTACAAACAAGTACATACAAATAGTAGCTCAACAGAAATGGACGGAAAAGAAGGAAAAAGAAGTCCCTCCTCAGCTTGGTCAGTGTATCCCAATACTCAGTTAACCTCCAGAAGGAACACCTGTTTACCTCTTCTCTCTGGCTAGGATTAACATTTCAGAATACTCATCAGATTTGTGACATTTTCCTGGCATCAGAAAGGTTTTGTTGTAAAATTTAAGTTAAATCATTCCTTGGAACTGGTGTGCTTTAAGTATATTACTAAAAGGAACACAGAGTAGAAATTATCTGAGAAATATTATGGGCTTTTAAGATGTTTCACAACACTTTCAATATTTTCAGTTATCACTTTTAATGGTTATCTAATAAAGATCCTAAAAGCAATCTGGTGTTTGGATAGTGCCATAGAGTCAATACAAACTGAGTTGTCTCCATGATAAGCCATCAATAAACTTCCTATGTGAGATGGACAAACAGGATTTGGAAAGAGAAAGATGTGGAAAATCCTCATCAAGTTCATCACAGTTGATACTGCGATTAATTTTCCACTACAACCTTCCCCACTATATTTCTACTGCAAATAGGTTGCGTATCTAAGTATACAGCTCTTTAATAATCCTGTTTCCATTGTTGTAATGCTGACCTAATTTTAAATTCTACTTTTTGATGCAAGCTCCCATTTATCTCCTTTGGAAAACAAAGGAGATATTGTAGTGGGTGTCTACTAGCAATTGCCCAGCCAAGATATAAGCACTGATGAGTTATTCTGTAAGCAATTAGGATAAATTTCTGGATTGGTAGCCTTTATTCTTATGGGAGATTTCAGTTTCCCAGACATCAACTGGGACTATCATACAGCTGTGACAAGCAGATCTTGGAAATTCTTGAAGTTTGTAGGAGATAACTTCTTGGCACACTCAGTGAGGCAACTAGGAAAGATGTCCTCCTAGACTTGCTGTTTGTGAATAGAGAAGGACTTGTCAGGAATGTGATGATGGGTGGATGTCTTGGCCACAGTGATCATGAAATGGTAGAGTTTAACATTTTCAGTGTAATAAGGGAAAAAAGGACAACAGAGTTGCTACCCTGTACTTCAGGAGAGCAAACTTTGAGCTATTCAGGGAGCTATTTAGCAGAGTGCCCTGGGAATCTGCTTTTGAGGGATTAGGAGTCCCCTAGTGCTGGTCAGTCTTTAAGCACCACCTTTCAGAAGCATAGGAGTAGCCAACTGATATCATAAATCACTCAAGCAGGACAGAAGACCATCTTGACTGAACAGGGAACTCCTCCTGGCGCTTAAGAGCAAATATAAATTGTATGATCTCTGGAAGTAAGGTCAGGCTTCGCAGGAAGATTGCAGAGCCACAGTTCATATGAGCAGGGAGAAGACATAAAAGGCCAAAACTCAAGTAGAGTTGAAACTGGCCAGTGTTTTAAGTGCAAGAGGAGGTCTTAAGGAAACACTGGACCTCTGCTTGTTGGAGATGGTCATCTGACTACTAGGGATGAGGAAAAAGCAGAGGTGTTCATTGTGGGGACAGTGACTTTCCATTTGTGGACACAGAAATTGTAAGGGATCAGATGTTGCAGCTGAATACAAGTCCATGGGGCCTGATGGAATTCATCCCAGAGTACTGAGGGAGTTAGTGGATGTTATGGCTGGACACCTCTCAATCATCTACCAAAGGTCTTGGGAGTCTGGGGAGGTCCTTGCTGACTGGAAGCTACACAATGTTATTCCAATTTACAAAAAAGGCATGAGGGAAGACCCAGGGAACTTCAGACCTGCTGGTCTAACCTCAGTTCCTGGAAAAATTATGGAGAAGATTATACTGGGTACTGTTGAAAGACATTTAAAGAATAATGCAATCATCAGGTGCAGCCAACATGGATTAATAAAGAGAAAGTTCTGTTTAACTAATTTGATATCCTTTCAAAATATGGTCACCCACCTAGTGGACAAAGGGAAGGCAATGGACGTAGGATTTTTTGGATTTTAGTAATGCTTTCGACACTGTCACTCACAGGATCCTCTGGACAAGTTGTCCAACTGTGATATGAGTGGAGCAGACAATCATTGTAAGTCCATTCTAACTGAAATATTATATTCTAGTCTAGCATTGCCTGCTTACAGAAGGTTTGTTCTGGAGACTTGGACACAGCAACACCCATTCTAACAAACATGCCAACACAATAACAAAGTTTCATTTTGTTGACCTGTTACATATTTTTTCCTAACTTAATGTATTGGGTCCAGCTGAGATGGACTAAATTTTCCCCTATAGCAGGCCTCACAGTGCTGTGTGTTGCACTGGTAGCTAGACAGGTGTTGATAACACCAGTGTTCTGGCTACTGCTGAGCAGTGCTCACACAGCATCAAGGCTGTCTCCACAGCATTCCTTCCCAGTAGGTTGAGGGTGGGCAGGATCTTGGGAAGGGAGACTGCCAGAACAGCTGACCCAAACTGAGCTAAGGGATATTCCATACCATATGACTTCTGTTCAATAAAGCAATAAAAGCTAAAAGAAAGGAGGAGGGGGAGAGGGGAGGCATTTGTTAATATTATGTTTGTCTCCACAGGAACCGCTATGCATACTGAAGCCTTACTTTCCAGGAAGTGGCCGGACATCATTTGCTGATGGGAAGCAGAGAATAAAATCTTTTGTTTTCCTTTGCTTCCGCATGCAGCCTTGGCTTTTGCTTTATTAAACTGGTTTTATCTTAACCCCCAACTTTTTTCTACCTTATTTTCTTCCCCCTTGTCTCACTGAGGAGAGGAGTGATACAGCAGCTTGGTGGGCACCCAGCATCCAGCCAAGGTTAACCCACCACACTTAACAATGACCCGTGGTTTCATTTCCTCAGCACAGGTAACAGAATGGTACTACATACACAAGATGGATACAAACTCAGTCTCAACTAGTGGTTGCAGGGAAATGTTGCAAGCACATCACTTTCTCTGTATTCCTATCTATGCAAAGAGAGTACTTCCCCAGTTTACAAAAGCAACAGGATAAAAAGTCAGTACTGTATAAACGGTGGTATCTTGAGTATATCTATGAATGTAAGTAGAGGCATAATTGTGATTATCTGTTTATTCATGAACACACTCCATGCAGTGCACCACGGAAAAGACTGGATATGGTGTTACAACTAAACCCCTTTCAAAACGCATATACACAATCAGGCTGAATTAAGATTGCACAATAAACCCAAACTATAGCACTTCCTAATTTGCAATTGCTTGACTTTGGCACCTTAACATGCTTTTTCTTCATGTAGCTGCAGGCACACTCGAAGACAGATGTACCATACGCTAAGGAACTGTCAGCACAACAGAAACACTACTTTATAATCTGCTTAGACCAAGCTGTTTTGTTAAATTTGCATGTCTTCTATTACTGCAAGTTCATGGTGAACAGAAGTCACAGCTGTACTTCCATGTCAGTGTGAAGTCAGGTTTGAGGCACCTTTGTTTCTAACCCCCAGGCACTGGCTGTACCTAATATTTTGTTCTAGACCTTTTGCCACTTCTTTGTCACATCTCCAGACAGAGCCCTAGATCTCCTTGCTTTTGAGAAAGGTGAAAGGAAGTAGGAAGAAAGGAGAAAGGGTAGGAAGTCAAGGAAGGGTGCCAGGAGACCTGCATGGTTAAACAGGGATCTGCTGGGCAAACTCAAGTGTAAAAGGAGGGTCTATAGATCATGGAAGGAGGGGCTGGCCACTTGGGAGGAATATAAGAATGCTGTCAGAGAGTGTAGGGAAGCAACTAGG
The DNA here is from genome assembly GCA_013400615.1 of Syrrhaptes paradoxus. Lineage (NCBI taxonomy): Eukaryota > Metazoa > Chordata > Aves > Pterocliformes > Pteroclidae > Syrrhaptes > Syrrhaptes paradoxus. The sequence continues at coordinate 48,711 of VZTO01000067.1, forward strand.
AAAGCTAAGGCCTCCTTAGAATTAAACCTTGCTAGAGGGGT
>VZTO01000067.1:49423-61334 GCA_013400615.1 Syrrhaptes paradoxus
CCAGAGAAGTTGTGATATCACAACTCAGCAACCACCCTCACAGTAAAAAAATTTATTCCTAAATATCTAATGTAAACCTACCCTCTTTTAATTTAAAATATTACCCCTTGTCCTATCACTACAGGCTCTGGTAAGAAAAGCCTCTCCTCGTATTTCTTATAAGCCCCCTTTAAGTATTGGAAGACCCAATAAGGTCTCTCTTATAAGGCAGGTTGATAGTATTCTCTGGTATTAAAGTTGCCTTACACTCCATCTTATAAACTCCATTTTCAATCGGTTCAGAACATAATTAATTGTTTGTAGGATTTCGAAGGGAGATGGTATTCACAGAAATCATGTGTTTCTGAGACTCCTATGAAAACCTATCCACATCATAAACCTCTGTAAATATGGGCTAAGTCCAGAGCTGCATTTCCAGAAGATGTACCTGCAATGATGCTTACTTCTACACAGTGCCACAGGATTTCCTCAGCTGCAGGTCCTAACTGTCATGGGACATTAGTGACAGCAAAGAACCGTTTTCCCTTGTGTTCATAGTCCCTTCCACTGTTGCTGGATCCAAGCAAAAGAAGGAAGGAGCTGTCTGCTTTGAACGTAAAAGGGATGAAAAGACAGACTGGATGGAACAAATCAAGAGAAAATAAACAGTAAAAACTGTCACTCAGTGCTGGCAGGAGAATACCAGCTAGAGCAAAACCAGATGGGAGAAAGCCTGACCACTCCTTAGTACTAGAGACCCGAGAGGGAAAACACCTTAAGACCGGTAGCCAGTACATATGTACATGCCTGTTTGAAAGGGAGATTAGATAAAAAGCCAGATGAGAGGACTACAACTCACTGGACAAGGTGATTAGGAGCAGGAGATTAAGTACCATGCAGCAGTTTGCAATGGTAAAGTAAACAAAAAAGCACTGCAGGTGAGACAGAAAGAGACAGGGAGGAAGTCTGGAAGGATGGGCTATGACTTTCCCAGTGCTTAGCAAGGAGGCTGAGTCCAAAATGAGAAATCTGTAAACAGTTTTAGCCAGGTGGATGATGAACAGGAACCGTGCTTTGAGTATATAGTTAACTTATATAAAAGAACTCAAAACAAAAAAAAAAAAAGGAGGCCCTTGATGCAGACTCAGACATGCAAAACTTCCAAGTGTATTTACCTTCATCTCTCTGTTCTCCATTTTCCATCTGTAAAATGGGAACTATGCAGACCTCCTCAACTCACGGACATATTTCATTATCATCACAGAAAGCTCACAGAAGAACATTTTTTTTCTTCAGAACAACTTAGAACAGAGCATATTTGTAAGATATTCATTCAAACAAGGAAAAAAAAATTGGAATTTGGTAAGTTGTGTGATTGATTTTACAAACCTAAAAACATTTCTTAAATTCATATTTCTGTGGATAAATGGAAAACACTGCTGGTATTGCATTGTACTCTATTTTATTATTGAAATCCTTATTTGCAAAAACAAAAGGAAGCTGGTGCACACTGCGCTTAAGGGAGGCTGACAAGAGAAAATGCCCCTTACCCTGGCTTAGGCCAGCACAGTACCACAAATGCACACAGGGTTAAGCCACCATTACACATTTTCCTGCCCATCTTTCATTAGGCAGCATAATGAAGAATAGCAAGAAACCTGGCACACACACAAAGCAATACATCATGCATCAGTTACCATAATGTCGTTCCATGAAACACCTCTCCAGCTCGCTTCCTCGCCAGCTTGCCCCCAGCCCCAGCCCGCATGCCCCAGCCCCAGCCTGCTCCGCTCCAGCACATCTCAGCGTGAACCACGGCCCCTTCCAAGTACCCGTTCCATCAGACAGCTCCCCTCGGCTATAAGCCGGTAACACGGCACCTGCCGCGGGCAAGGGCCACCCACGCCCTGGGACGGGCTTGCACAAGTGGGCTTGGGGCCGAGAGACCGCCCGAGGGTCAGCTTGAGAGGGGGAAGAAGGCAGAGCCGAACCCCGCACCACCTGTTCAGCCCCACCAGCCTCGAGACCTTCTCACACGGCGTGAGACAAGGCAACGAAATTAACTGCCCCTCGACGAGGCACCCCCGCCATTTTGGGACGGGAGCAGCAGACCCACTCGCGGGCCTAAACCCGCCATTTTAAGCGCAGCCCCACAGCCTTTCGGGGGGGGTGAGGGGGGGGGAGGACAGGAGGGAGAGGACGGGGAGCGGGAAGGGGAGGTGGCTTGTCTCCGCCCGCCACCAGGCTGGTACCGGCCTGACCGCGCCCTCCGCCCCCTCCTAACTCAGGTATCAGGTGAAACTGGTCGGGTGTGTGGGAGAGGCAGCGGTGGCTGGAGTGCGGTGGGAGGATGGCCGGGTGCCGCAGGCTGTGCCTGGTACTGCTGCCGCTGCTGCTCTGTGCGCTGCTGGGAGCCGCCACTCCCGCAGGTGAGAGGAGTGCGGGCTGCCGCCGATGGGTGCTAGAGCCGCTGGCTTGGCTGGGACCAGCCGGGGAGAGCCGAGCCCACCCAGAGCTTCGCGGGTGCTGCGCTGGCTGCTCGGCGCCTCTTGGCTGCGGGTTGGGTGGCGGCGCGTCGGGCGGGGAGGGTGTGGGGGGCACGGCGGGGCTCCTGGCGGGCGAGGCGCAGGGGTGGCGAGGCTGTTCCGCGCCGAAGAGCAGGTTTCTGGCCCCGGCTGGGGTGCGGGAAACCTGGAGCGGACGAGGCGAGGTTCCCACGGAGTCGAACGGGTTCGGGAAACTCGACCCGGTGGTGTGGAGCCGCGGGGAGGGCGCTGCCGGGCGCCCGGGTGGGCGAAAGCAGCTCGACGGCCAGGCACCGGGCTCGGTGTCCAGCCCCCCTTGGGGTTCTGGGGTGCAGGGGCCCGGCGAGGAGGGCTGCGAGCCCCGCGGGGGCTGTCCACGGGAGTTGCCGAGCACGCGTGTCCCGGCTTCCCCGCCTGGTGCTGTACCTGCTCTGGTTCTCGCTAGTAACCTGCCCAAAAGCTGTATAGAGACATAAAAAGCACTGGAACTGTGTTGTCCCTTTTTTCTCCCCAGCTCTGAAAAGTGAGTGTTTGTTTGTTTGGGTTATTTTAATGCCAGTTCGTATCATTGTTAGTTTATATTATTGCTTATTGAACACAAGTGCTGCTTAGGGAAAAAACCCTCGTATTGCTGTTTCACTGTCTTAAGGTTCACGTTTCACTACCTTTTATAGTAAACCTCGTTGCCACACCTGCACATGCCTCCGCACTGTGTCCTGCGTGTGTTCATCCTGAGCTTGCTTACACAATAAAAGTATGCGCGTAAAGATTGTGTAAATATTGAAGCCAAGCTTATGGTAGGTCCTATACCCTCAACAAGTAGGTACTAGATAGGTGCAAAATTCGTTGCTCAGAGAGGAGTTTCTGTTATTAGACTGCCTCTTAATATCCTGGTTATCCGACCTGGAGGTGGGAGGAAATTTGGAATCACCATTGAAGTAGTCTACTGAAAGTTTTAGCTGAGTGCTTGAGCTTCTGGAGTAGGGAGGAGAAATGAGCTGGAAGTGTGATCCCATCCCCACCAAGGGAGATGCACTGTGAGCCAGTGGGCACGATTGTGGCTGTTTTCGTGCCATTATGGGGTTGTGGTGAACCTGAGCTGTAGATCCAAGAACTAGGGTAATCTTAACCTTAGTCCTGCGTGGGTGTTGCTACTGTGACCTAAACTAGTTAATTTGGATACACTGTGTTCCTGTAACTTTTGTCTCTGCAGGATAGGCATAATCCTTCGTTTGGTATGCAGTGGGTTCTATCTTCTGGACAACTGGCAAAAATGTTGAAAGAGTATTTGTTGCGGGAGGAGAGTACTGTTTTCCCCCAAGATGCCAAGGAAGCTTTTCCCCTGGGCAGATTAGCAAATCAACTGCATTCTTTGTAAGTGAGTCAGGCAGGGTGAAACTCTGCTTGGAAAAGAACTCCATTGTTATGGAAAACTGCAAGCACAGAAAGAGTAAGAAAAGGATGTGTAGAAAATGCACATACTTAACAAAAGATTGGTTGCTTGGTGAGCGAGTGTTAAGTGCACGGAGAAATGGGATTCTGAACTGTCTCCCTGTGTGGGTGTCAGCTGAGCTAACAAAAGCTGCCCAGTATCTGCAATCAGAACTTCTGAGGCTGGAGCTACTGGAAGTCAGCATAAGAGCAAGACTTGGTCTCTGAAATCACCTGTTTAGCTTGGCTATGTCTTCAAAAATAGAATAAAACAAACCTTTTTCTGTCTCTCACTGTTGCAATTCTAAGTCCTGTCTGTGGGTCACATGTCTGTCAACCCACTTTATGATAGCTCTTAGTCTTCTGTGTCACACTAACACTTTAGGGCTTTTTGGTGAGCATTTATTATTTTTTTCAGCCCAACCGATGAACATCAATTGCAAAGCATTGCTTTATAGCTGATCACAAAACATTAATAATAATGGCATTGTAGCGTTTGCTCAAGTTTTCTACAATAATAAAAGTCTTTGGAATGGAATACAGATAGTACAATGGCAATTTGATAATATCAACAACTTCCTGATGGACAGCTGCTTAACACAGCGCTGTGGTGTGCTTTATTATGGTAGTCCGAGAATTGCTGTCAGTTTACCATAAAGGGTCTGCTTCCAAGCATCTCTGGGACCTCTCAGCTAAGCTACAAGCCTGCTTAGCTAATTAACAATTAATTACATTGTTGGATGTCTATTTAAGCTGTGTTCTTCAAGCTGGTTTTATGGCTTCTAATATTCACAGCTCAGGTTAGGGACCTGGGATTTTTGTATTCTACAAGTAGACTTTGCAATTTTCAACAGTATTGCTGAGATAATCACTCCTGAGAGCAGGATTTGTATGATTCTGCCCTGTTGTAATTACACCACATATAGGTCAAAATTACTTCTTTGGCATTAATCTTCTTTAGGACTGTTTTTGTTGGGATAATTTAGACTTCAGTCTTCATGTGGTCTACTGCAAAGATTTGTCCATATCATTGTACTGGCAGAAAGTTTTCTTACACTTTTTTCAGTTTCTTACACTTCATTCAGTTTTCCAGTGAAGCACACCTGTGCCTGGAGCTTGTCAAATCCTTGTTAGGTGGAGCTAGGGTAACTTAATTCAAAACTCCAAAGAGTAACAAGATATGCTGTGTTTCTGTGCACTTCTTTAGGAGGTCACACAGTCTAGGCAGGACACCAGTGCTGTACGTCTGACTTCTGCAGTAATAGCTTGAAAGGAACAGCTATCTAAAGTTGTGCTGCTTTTGAGATCGATACTGGAAAGCATGCGTACTTGTGTATTTATGTATTTCTTGTGTGATAATTCTTTTCTTATACTTTAAGATGTAAGCATTTTTAATTCCGGAACTGTATCAAAACTACTGTTTATTGAACAACGAAGGGGCCATCCTTCAACAGTGTTTGTGGCTTGTTGTACACAAACCTGCTTGCTCATAAAGGCTCTCCTTTATACTCCAGTTGTGATTTTCTGTGGTTAAAATAATCCACAAATATTGATAGAAATTGAGATAAGGTTAAAAATACTTTTTTCCACAGATGATCAAGTTCCATGTCTGTACAGTTTAGCTTGGCAGATATCTGACTTTGGAATGGGGGAGTTCTGCTTGTGCAATTTAACTCATCGGTGCGAGAGGACTGTGTTGGGTCTGGAGGGTGTCTCTGGGAGTTCTGGACTAAGCCATCTGAAGGTCATCATACATACAAGACAGAGCAGTCAGGAATTGCTGGCTTGGCCATATGGTTTGTAAGTCCCTGTGGCATTTGAAAAGGCAGAGCAAAATTTGAAGTGACAGCTGTCTGGTGTGTGAAGCAAGCATGGCTGTTGTCTTTACCACATGGCACTTTGAGTAGAAACTGCAGAGATTGACCATCGTGGCCATGAATTGGAAGGAGATCCCAGTTTCAATTCAGATACAGTGTAACACACATCTTTCTTTCCCTAGGGATCACTAGTGCATAGGTTTTGGCATTACACTCTTGACAATTTCGGTTCTAGGTGGTCTTGATGATAGCATGCTCTTTTTTACTGCATACCTCATTTTCAGGCCATCTAAAACTGAGGAAACTTCTACTGCAGCGATGTTAGCCAGCTGCAAAGCTTTATGAGTCCTAGCACTTGGGTATTCTGCTCCTGCCATGTGAAAGGATAATGGTGCCCTGGGGTACTTGAAGCAGTTCCTATTGTAACTGTTCAGATGGTAGCAGCACCTGACAGCCATTTTAACAAGGTATTTTTACTATCACTGGTGTTGTGGAAAAACATTTTAATTGCTGATCCNTCTCTCACTGTTGCAATTCTAAGTCCTGTCTGTGGGTCACATGTCTGTCAACCCACTTTATGATAGCTCTTAGTCTTCTGTGTCACACTAACACTTTAGGGCTTTTTGGTGAGCATTTATTATTTTTTTCAGCCCAACCGATGAACATCAATTGCAAAGCATTGCTTTATAGCTGATCACAAAACATTAATAATAATGGCATTGTAGCGTTTGCTCAAGTTTTCTACAATAATAAAAGTCTTTGGAATGGAATACAGATAGTACAATGGCAATTTGATAATATCAACAACTTCCTGATGGACAGCTGCTTAACACAGCGCTGTGGTGTTCTTTATTATGGTAGTCCGAGAATTGCTGTCAGTTTACCATAAAGGGTCTGCTTCCAAGCATCTCTGGGACCTCTCAGCTAAGCTACAAGCCTGCTTAGCTAATTAACAATTAATTACATTGTTGGATGTCTATTTAAGCTGTGTTCTTCAAGCTGGTTTTATGGCTTCTAATATTCACAGCTCAGGTTAGGGACCTGGGATTTTTGTATTCTACAAGTAGACTTTGCAATTTTCAACAGTATTGCTGAGATAATCACTCCTGAGAGCAGGATTTGTATGATTCTGCCCTGTTGTAATTACACCACATATAGGTCAAAATTACTTCTTTGGCATTAATCTTCTTTAGGACTGTTTTTGTTGGGATAATTTAGACTTCAGTCTTCATGTGGTCTACTGCAAAGATTTGTCCATATCATTGTACTGGCAGAAAGTTTTCTTACACTTTTTTCAGTTTCTTACACTTCATTCAGTTTTCCAGTGAAGCACACCTGTGCCTGGAGCTTGTCAAATCCTTGTTAGGTGGAGCTAGGGTAACTTAATTAAAAACTCCAAAGAGTAACAAGATATGCTGTGTTTCTGTGCACTTCTTTAGGAGGTCACACAGTCTAGGCAGGACACCAGTGCTGTACGTCTGACTTCTGCAGTAATAGCTTGAAAGGAACAGCTATCTAAAGTTGTGCTGCTTTTGAGATCGATACTGGAAAGCATGCGTACTTGTGTATTTATGTATTTCTTGTGTGATAATTCTTTTCTTATACTTTAAGATGTAAGCATTTTTAATTCCGGAACTGTATCAAAACTACTGTTTATTGAACAACGAAGGGGCCATCCTTCAACAGTGTTCGTGGCTTGTTGTACACAAACCTGCTTGCTCATAAAGGCTCTCCTTTATACTCCAGTTGTGATTTTCTGTGGTTAAAATAATCCACAAATATTGATAGAAATTGAGATAAGGTTAAAAATACTTTTTTCCACAGATGATCAAGTTCCATGTCTGTACAGTTTAGCTTGGCAGATATCTGACTTTGGAATGGGGGAGTTCTGCTTGTGCAATTTAACTCATCGGTGCGAGAGGACTGTGTTGGGTCTGGAGGGTGTCTCTGGGAGTTCTGGACTAAGCCATCTGAAGGTCATCATACATACAAGACAGAGCAGTCAGGAATTGCTGGCTTGGCCATATGGTTTGTAAGTCCCTGTGGCATTTGAAAAGGCAGAGCAAAATTTGAAGTGACAGCTGTCTGGTGTGTGAAGCAAGCATGGCTGTTGTCTTTACCACATGGCACTTTGAGTAGAAACTGCAGAGATTGACCATCGTGGCCATGAATTGGAAGGAGATCCCAGTTTCAATTCAGATACAGTGTAACACACATCTTTCTTTCCCTAGGGATCACTAGTGCATAGGTTTTGGCATTACACTCTTGACAATTTCGGTTCTAGGTGGTCTTGATGATAGCATGCTCTTTTTTACTGCATACCTCATTTTCAGGCCATCTAAAACTGAGGAAACTTCTACTGCAGCGATGTTAGCCAGCTGCAAAGCTTTATGAGTCCTAGCACTTGGGTATTCTGCTCCTGCCATGTGAAAGGATAATGGTGCCCTGGGGTACTTGAAGCAGTTCCTATTGTAACTGTTCAGATGGTAGCAGCACCTGACAGCCATTTTAACAAGGTATTTTTACTATCACTGGTGTTGTGGAAAAACATTTTAATTGCTGATCCAATCCCTGAATAAGGATATAGGTTGTCTTAAAGGCAATAAATATTAAGTGTTTGACAATCAATCTTAATTTTTCTGTTGGTGAGGCCCTCTGTAATTCTTCAGAGTAAATTATCCCTGGAGGTGTTCAAGGCCAGGCTGGATGAAGCTTTGAGCAACCTGGTGTAGTGGGAGGTGTCCCTGCCCATGGAACTCGAGTTGGAACTCGATGATCTTTAAGGTCCTTTCCAACCCAAACTGTTCTATGATGTGTAGTTTGTTTTTTAAAAGGACAAAATTATGTACTTCGGGAACAGCAAATTTAAATTTTTTAATTTTTTTTCCTTTTTTTTTAGAGAGTATTGGAACTAGCAGTTCAAAAGGAAGAAGTTTTGCTGGCCGGAAAGTTCCAAATACAAATAATGCCTCTGAAGAGTTATACGAAGTGGATGAATTTGCAGCAAAAGCCCTCACAGGAAAGCTGACTACAGTTTTTCTTCCCATTGTCTATATTATCGTCTTTATTATTGGTTTGCCAAGCAATGCTATGGCCCTCTGGGTCTTTTTTTTCCGGACAAAGAAGAAACATCCAGCTGTGATTTATATGGTTAACTTGGCATTGGCAGACCTTCTTTTTGTTGTCTGGTTCCCACTGAAGATCGCATACCATGTAAATGGCAATAATTGGCTATTTGGTGAAGGTCTCTGCAAAGTACTTGTAGGATTTTTCTATGGAAATATGTACTGTTCCATTCTCTTTATGACATGTCTCAGTGTCCAGCGGTATTGGGTTGTAGTGAACCCAATAGTGCATTCAAGAAAGAAATCTGAAATTGCCTTGGGCATCTCCCTTGCTATCTGGATACTGATTTTGTTGGGCACCATTCCATTGTATCTTGTTAATCAGACAGCATACATTTCAAATCTTAATATCACTACCTGCCATGATGTGCTGCCTGAAAATGTTTTGGCTCATGACATGTTCAGTTATTTCCTCTCACTTGCAATTGGACTCTGTTTAATCCCAGCTCTCCTCACTGCTGTTGCTTACATACTAATGATTAAGACTCTGAATGCTTCCATCTCAGATATAAACACTGGGAAGAAACGAAAAAGAGCAATCAAACTCATTATCGTTGTCCTATCTATGTACCTCATCTGTTTTACACCTAGCAATGTCCTGCTTGTTGTGCACTATTTGCTCCTCAAAACCTATAGCCAGAGTTATCTGTATGTGTCATACATAACTGCACTGTGTCTTTCTACTTTAAACAGTTGTATTGATCCATTCGTCTATTACTATATTTCAAAAGACTTCAGAGACAACCTTAAAAACGCTCTTCTTTGCCGAAGTGTGCGAACAACACGGAGGATGCAAGTGTCTCTCTCATCAAGCAGGTACCCCAAGAAATCAAATTCTTATTCTTCAAACTCAAATGGGACCACTAAATCAACCTACTGAGTTTAATTGTAGAAGAAAAGAGAATTTTATTACAACTGCTGAAAGGACGTAAGTGACAAGAGAGTTGTTTTGTACAAGAGAGTCTGAAGAAACATTTGCTTTTTAATTACATTGGAGCCTGGATTTCAGAACTGGCAGCTGCTTGCCCTGCATGGAAATCGTAAGCAGATAAATATTCCCACTAGACTGTAAAAAAATCATGACATTTCTGATGGTCTGCAGAAGTGCTGCTGACTTGGAAGTGAGTGGTGGTTAAAGATGTTTTTGTTCAATATCAAAGTTGTTAAAAAGCAAAATGTCACTGCAATGTGATGTAGTGTTGCTAGTATATTAACAGAGAAATGTGTTTGTTTGGCTTTAACTGTAATGTATTGAACAGTTAAACAGATTGTGTATGTGGAACCTTGCTCTGTGTACCGGCTTACACTGAACATTATTTGAAACCTGAGAGAAGAAAAGGAGAATCCATTTCACTGTCTTGATATGGGTAGACAAATGTGACTGCTTATTATCTTTAGCATAATGCAATTTTATTTTTTTCCAAGTTTTCATGTTGTAAATACTAACATGGCGGAAGTCTGTAAGGTTATCCTATTGAGTTGACAAGTTGAACTTGTTACCAGCTAGCACTGAGATAAAATGTTAGTTGAGATTATACACTGTTACTTAATGTTTGCTGTAAACAATCTTGAATGGGGATATGTAATAGCTATTTGATTTTTGTATAACATCTTGTATTTTTTAAGATATCTAAATAAGATTTTCTTTTTATAACACATTTGAGTTGTGTGCTTTCTTTTATGCTTTTACATGCTCTTCAAAGTGCTTAGTAGTTCAGCTTGCGTGGTTTCAGGTGTGTTGACCAGTTGCTGGGCAGACAGGTGAATGTCACAAGCACCTGCTTTGGCAACAGCCGAAGATGGACAGGCAGGGTCTGCAGAGGCAGGGCAGAGCCAATTTCTGCCTTGGCTGCCAGGGCAACTCCCCCTTACCTGCCTTTGAGGGACTAACTCTCTTCTGCACACATGTACCTGTGCAGGGTTACTGCCTGGTCATCCCGAGAGGGAGGGGCTGTGAGGCCACTGAAGCCCTCCTGACTCCTTTCTTGAACACACTATTTCCAGAACATTCCTACAACACATTCTGTGTATGTCCCGTGATGTCATGCAAACCCCGCCTTTGGGGGCAGACACTGTCCCTGCCTCAAGGTATAAAAGGGGAAAAAGCTGCATTGTGGGTGTGCGCTTGCCATCTGAGGATGACAACCTTGAGTGGAGACCATTGTTGAATCCAAGGCTGGTTACATCATTCCGGAATCTTTTCTATTTCTTCTCTCTTTCTTGTTTTCTTCCCTTTACATCTCAAAAGCTCATGGCTGTATGTTTGGTCATAGAATTTTAATGCATTTTTCAAATCTTGCAGTTCTGGTACATTTCACCAAGTTGTACATTGAACTTGCATCCAACTGACCTATGTGAGACTTGGGCATAGCCAGGTCCCTACAAACAAGGCAAATTGGAAGAGCTTTTGTTCCAAAAAGTACTCTGAGACAGCTGGTATATAAATGGGAAATATTCACTGTTTCAAATATGGAGAGTAAGGAAGGGGGAAGATGGAACTGTGTCAAAAATTTGAGCAGTCTTGTATAGCATACAATCACAGAATCATAGAATGGTTTGGGTTGGAAAGGACCTTAAAGATCATCTAGTTCCAACCCCCCTGCCATGGGCAGGGACACCCTCCACTAGACCAGGTTGCTCAAAGCCTCATCCAGCCTGGCCTTGAACACCTCCAGGGATGGGGCATCCACAGCTTCTCTGGGCAACCTGTTCCAGTACCTCACCACCCTCACAGTGAAAAATTTCTTCCTAATGTCTAGTCTAAATCTACCCTCTTTTAGCCTATACCCTTTATCGCTTGTCCTGTCACTACACTCCCTGATAAAGAGTGCCTCCCCATCTCTCCTGTAGGCCCCCTTCAGGTACTGGAAGGCTGCTATTAAGTCTCCTTGGAGCCTTCTCTTCTCCAGGCTAAACGAGCCCCATTCTTTCAGCCTGTCCTCAGGGGAGGTGCTCCAGCCTTCTGACCAATTTCATGGCTCTCCTCTGGACTCTTTCCAATATGTCCAGTTAATTTTGTCTTGAGGGCCCCACA
>VZTO01000067.1:61866-73101 GCA_013400615.1 Syrrhaptes paradoxus
TTTGCTCCATGATCTTGCCAGGCACAGAGGTGAGACTGACCAGCCTGTAGTTTCCTGGGTCTTCTTTATTTCCCTTTTTAAAAATGGGGGTTATGTTTCCCCTTTTCCAGTCTGTGGGAACTTTACCAGACTGCCACAACTTCTTGAATATGATGGATAGTGGTTTAGCAACTTCATCTGCCAGGACCTGCAGACGTATCTCATCAGGTCCCATGGTCTTGTGCACCTTCAGGTTCTTTAGATGGTCAGAAGTGTTTATGATTTTTTTTTCTCTCTATGATTTTTTTTTCTCTCTGTCTTGTCTCTTCCTTATCTTGTCTTGTTCTTTGGTGTCCACTTCACTAACAAGGTCTTTTTCACAGACATAATAAAGACTAAGAGGTTAGTTTGATATATTTGATCTCTCATCTCAATGGTCAGTTAAGCTCTGTCTCTCCTTTCATCTCCTGCAGTCTTGTCTGCTAACTCTTAGCTCATGCTTAGCATAAAAGTAGGATGTTTTGTGGTGTTATTTCAGAGCAACCTACTATATTAACAAATATCTTATTGAGGAGCAGAGAGTGTACAGCTTTTTAGATGAAACAGAACACAAACGCTTCTCAGGCATGAACACTCTTACTCTTTTCCTGTTTCCTAACAAAAAGGCAAGGGAATAATTCCTTATTTATTACTGAATTGAAGTTGTAATGCAGTGTTCTTACTGGAAAATAACTATGTGGCAGGCCATAGTTCACTGGAAGGATTTGGGAAGGGTCTTGCACCATCTTCATAAACTGCTGTCTGAACTCTTCCTTTAGCCTATGTGTGATAAACGGAATATGTGACTGTCCTGTATCTTGGTGAACAGCCTAGTGTGCTTCCTGCTCTGTGTGTGGTAGTGAATAACACAAAGGAAGGGCATCCAGTTCATGTGATTACAGCACTACCTGTGTACTGCCAGGAGTCCAAGGGTTACAGGTTGTATGTTGCAAAGGTGATGAATTGTCAGTGTGTGTCTGCATAATGCCACAAAGATATTAGTCATGATTCGTGGATGACTGTTAAATTGCTGCAAAATAGTATGCTTAATGTAGCCAGTCTTTTGAGGGACAGGATATATTTCTTGTCATTTTTTTAATCAGAAGTACACTGAATCATGCATCTATATTCTCACATTTTGTTCTTCATTTTCCATCATTGATGCGATCAGAGTTGGAGATTATCAAACAATCAGTCACACCACTCCACTGCAGCTCATACAAAGGGGAGTGCTGATCCCCTTGAGATATTCTCCTTTCCAGTCTTCCTCATCTGTGGATTGAAAAAGAGGTTGCAAGGAAGAATCTTTCTTCTCTTACCTGCAGAAACAGTGGACGTCTGTCCATAGCATGCATAAGAGTTAGCTGTTACTGCAGTGTCATTGAAAGCTTTTTCAGAAAAAAGTGTTAAGTAATAGAATTACTTAATTTAAAAGGAGATTGCTCTATATGTGATAAATTTTGGAGAGTACTATTCAAGGAGCCCACAATCATCTAGAGGGAGCTTATTGCTTCAAGCTATGCTCACTGGGAGCTGAAAATATATTTTTAGTCTAGCTTATTTTTATAATACAGACTACTATTGTCTTTTTTACTTTTCCTTTGCTATTTTAGTGATATTATCAGGGTTTGTGTCTTTGGTGGTGAGGGACGTCTCCCTCTGCATCTAATTGTTGTGTAGTTAGGAGGGGAAGAAGAGAACTGGTACAGAGAATTTAAGCAATGCAATTGCTTTTATATATCCGTATATGCAATGCTGCAAGTGTGTCTTTCTTTGCTGCAACCCAAGTGCAATGAAGAGTAAACTAATCTGCAGATAAAGAGGAGGAACCTTTATAAGAATTGGCGGATTTTTTTCTCTTTTATTTATCCTTGAAACAAGGAGAAATTGTGGGGAAGTTTTCCCATCTGCAGATGCATTGCAAGTCCTCATCCTGATTCTAATCTGAAGGGTTAATTTTGCTCCCATTAACAGAGCAGGTAGAACAGGTTGGTTATTCAATTGATTTGAATCAATTCTTGAATTGACAATTGTATGCCTGTGCAGCCAGGTAGTGATGGGACAAGAACATGTAGCCCAGGAGGGTAGAACTGGCTGCTTAACCTTTTATGGGACTGTACCCTCAGAAAGGATTAATTGGTATAAAAGTGGTCATCTTTAGCTAACAAAATCCTGAACAGTGCCAACTTTGCAATTCAAACACCAAGAGATACAAAGAACTCTCACCACCTATGGATGACTTAAGGTTTGGATGTTACAAAAATAGTCAGTGCAACATCCATGAAAGCATCGGGGAGTTGGAATTGGTGTACTTTATGTGCACAGTGTTATGGTTACACAAACAGCTCAAGTACATGGTGCAGCTGGGAGAGGTACCCTACTGCTTGATCATACTGTTACCTCATAGTGTCACAAGCATATGTGACCTTGGGACAGACTGGATCAGTCCTGGGTTAAAGTTAAACCAGGAGAAGGGAAGAACGTTTACTTTTGACTTGGAACAGCATTTGGCTGGCTTGCTGGGTGAGCTCTTGGCTCAGCACAAGGGTCAGACTGCATCTTTCACCACTGACACCAGCTTACACTATGCAACTACAAGGCAAGTTGAAGCACAGGAGCTGCAAAACCTCTGTCTAACCTCCTAGGCAGCAGGGAGCAAGCCCCCACTCATGACCATAGGAATGGGTCTGCTGGCTCAGGCCAAGGCTCCATCCAGCTCTGCCAGGGTAAACTCCTCACCCATGCCTTCAGAGGTCAACAAAACAGTGAGGTGTCATGGGATGTGTTAAAAAACAGCAGGCCTGCTGCAAAGGGCACCTGGCCAACATACCAGGTACCTACAAGATGTGGCCAGGGAAGTCTGTTGCTCTGCACAATATGAGTGCTCTGCTGTGGGACTGTTGAAATGTGCTCTGAAGTTCAGAAAAAAGGGAGGCAAATAAAGGCTGGAGGAGCTAAGCTCAAAGGCATCTGTGAGGAAAGCTGCTGCTGAGACGGATTAATCTCTAAGTCAAAGAGCATGCGTAACAACAACAAAAAGAAGTTACAGGCAGGTACACAGGGAGGAGTCAAACTAGTGCAAGCAGGTGTCATTCTCCGCAGTACTCTTCCCAACATCCAGCTATTTTCAGCATGAGGGCTACCTTAAGTCTGATTTGGCTGGTCTAATTAGCAACACCTGTTGGATGCCTCATGAAAATCATAGAATGGTTTGGATTGGAAGGGACCTTAAAGATCATCGAGTTCCAAACCCCCTGCTATGGGCAGGGACACCCTCCACTAGACCAGGTTGCCCAAAGCCTCATCCAACCTGGCCTTATTTGCTTTGAACTAAGAGCCACCATCCTCATTTGGTGGCCCCTCGTTCTTAAAGGAGAAGAGGATGCGAATGAGTCCTAGCTATCTTGGTCAATTTTGTAGGCCAGTATCATATTTTCCCTCGCTCAGTTACTTTCCAGGTTGTGAAGCCAATTCAGTCCTTCCAGTACAGCCACTATTCCGTACATCATAATCCTGTTTCCTTTATCTGAGACTTTCCCATTCCCATACACGGTCACCAAGCTAGACATGGCAATCAAGCCATGGATGGTACAGTGATGACTTCTGTTTTGTTCCCTGTTACTTTCCCAATAGCCCCTAACATTCAATTTTATTTTATTTTTTCCTGCTCCCAAGCACTGAGTTCATGTTTTCATGCAGCTGCTTGTAACCACATCTCTCTCCTGAATGGTTACAGTCATTTTGCAAGCCATAGTATGTCAAGGTAGGATGCTTTTCCCTCATGTACCTCACTTTATTGTTACTTAATTCATCCATCAATTCATTGCTCAGTCAGTCTTACAAGGTTCTTCTACAATTCTTTGCAGCCTGCCCAAGGCCTTACTGTCTTGATTAAGTTTGTATTTGTATCATCAGGAAATTTTTGTTCCTCACTGCTCAACCTTCTTCAGACCATTTATGAATATGCAGAACAGTACAGAGCCAGCACCACACTGATGAGTGTGAAAACCGACCATTTTTCTGCTACCCTGTATATCTTTCCTGTAATCAGTTATTTTTCTATGAGAGGACCTTCCATCTTATTCCATGGCTTAAGTTTTCTTTAAGAGCCTTTGACCAGGAATTTTGCCAGAAGCCTTTTGGAAATCCAGATAGACTGGATCTGCTGGATCACCCTTATCTCCATGTGCATCTGGCCTCGTCCTTGTTCCTAAGTCCAGACTTCTCTTTACAAAAGCCATGGTGGCTTTTCCCAGAAAGGTCCAAAAGTTCCTTAGTGATGTCCCTTCTTAGACTCTTCACTAGTTGCTTAGTCCAGATATTGGGCTCACGGGACAGTATTTCCCTGTGAGATAAGGATCCCTCAGAACCTTATTTTAATTATTGATTACAGCATTGGCTCACAGTATTCAAGCATAATTTTGCCAAGAGGTAACACACTTCTCTTACTAATTCAGCTATTTTGTCCCTGAGTTTTCTCAGAACTCCTCCATTAATACCGTCCCCAGCCCACCAAATTCAGCATTCATTTTGTCTAACTAACTGTGTTCAGTAACTGAAGACATGTAGCACATGTAGCTGTCCTAGGAATCAAGCAGTGTGATGCTTACCTGCTGTAACAATCCTCTGGGACCCATGCTTCATTGTGGATGTCTTTGACCTGTCACGAGCACTTCAAACATTGTTAATATGCAGCAACACTGTTAAATTCAGCATGAACACAGTAGTCACAGTCATTTTGACTCAAAAACAGCCAGGAGAGTGTTAGCTACATTTTTTCTTGGGAGTGCTAACCTTCTGTAGGCTTGCAGGTAAACATTCTCCAGGCACTGCTTGCTGGCAGGACCAGTACAACAGGCTGACCACACAGTCAGCTCTCTGTCAACTAGGCCAAAGGAGGTGGAGATGCTTCAGATAATGGAAAAAAAGACTGGTAATTGTGAAGGATGCATTGAGTGCCATGCAGAGACACTCTGACAGCTCCCTTGGATCCATCAGGACTCACTGATTCAGTGCTAGCTGGGTGACTTGGGCTTCACAGTTATTTAAGTGTGGCTGCAACCACCTTCAATGGTGGTCCAGCTTTTGGGTGGGAAAAGGGGAAAGGCTGCTCTGTGCACTGTGCTGCATGTACACAGAAGTAGGTGTGTTCATAGCTGTGCTGGAGTTCATAAACCGCCTGGCATTGCTTATGTGGTGCAAACACCAGAACAGAGCCAGCTCAAGGCTGCCAAGGTCCACACGGGATTATCTCTGTCCTAACTGAGCTAAGAAATTCTGTCATCACTTAGCTCCAGTGTCTACAATTAGAGGCTGCGTCTCCAAATGCAAAGATAATTAAAATCTGACTACGTTTCTAGGCCAGATGTGTCTACTCCCATCTCTCTGGGTACAATGCTTCCCTGTCACATACGCTGCCAGCTGTTGAATGCTGCACACTACCTGTGTTGGCTTAACACTCACCTGGATATTGTGTTTTGCCTCAGCACAGAGCACCCACAGGAGAGAAACGATGCCATCTGTGATTGCCACAGCCATGTCAGCAAGGGCCCTAATGTAGTTGTAACCCAGAGACTGCACCTTTGCTGCTAAAGCTTGCTCTGTCTGGTCTCCATGGGATTATTACACTGGTTGTGGAGCACAGTCCTGCTAAACTTACGAGCATGTTTGAGGTGCTTTACCAGTGCGGTCTGCGGGCAGCACATTCATCACATGGATCGAGCCTTGTTCCTTTGTTTTGAAGGTGTTAATAATACGCAGTAATGAGCATTAATGAGCACCTGCAAGACAACAAAGCGTGGGAGGAGAAGAAAAGCCTATGTTTGACCAGTCTACATTTGGGAGTTAAAAGAAATGCCCCCATAACCACTCTTACCTTTATCAGCTGGTCAGCTCCAGGTATTGCAGCGCCCTGGTGTGTCAATTAATGCAGACAGCTCTGTGGAAACAGTGGATTTTAATCACCAAACTTTGCACGCATCGAGTGACAAATGCTCTGTCTGAGAACAAGCATGAGCTGGCACATGACTGGATGTCTGTATTGCAGTTAACACCTATGTTCAGCACCTGCACGCTGGCTTTGTGCCTCACTTTCAAGAAGCAAACTGCTGGGAGCTGAGTGGTCAGCATGTTTGAGATTGAACATTTAGTGCAGTTTATTTTCTTTCCCCCTTTTACAGCTCTTGTCAGCTCTCAGCTGCTGGCTGTATGGAGGAAGGAAGTGATGCATGGGTGTGATGCAGTGGGGAATGCCATCAGCATTTATATTGTCTCCACACTGAGTCTGAATCCAGGACAGTATTTATTCCTGGTGCCATGGCTTAGCAGCTGGGTCTGTGCTGCCCTGGCTGTCTGTCTGTGGTTGGGACTTCATTGTCACATAATCTACCTCGGGATGCAGGGAGGTAGAGCCCATCTGTGTGGAGCCTGTGTCTATACTTCTGAGCACTTGGGAAAATGGAGTAGTTTAACATGGGAAAACAGATGACATGCTACCTCTTTGGAGAGGCTGACCCACTGAATAAGAGGAAATGAAGGAAATAATTGACCTGTAGAACATAAATTTAAAAAATAAGATGCAATGGGTACAGGGAGTTTCCTGAGAGTCCTGAAGAGTCTCCTGTGTCATGCATTTACAAAAGCTAGAGAGGAATATGAAGAAAACACAAGAAGCAATAGATGATGTCAGCTGGAAAGGGAACACCGTGCTCTGGTGCTCACTGGATTTGGCTGGCAGTGACTGCTAGTGCATATTTCTGGCTTGACACATCATGACCCCTTGACATTTCATCTTCAAATCCCAGTGAGGCAAACCTGTCTGGTTTTCTGTGAGCAGCTGAACTGAGCAACATGGTTCACAGTATAAAGATATAGAGGGAGAGCCCTTAATTCAGAACATGTTGGAGGCAAGTGGTGCTGTATCACATTCAAATGAAATTGCCTGTTTTTTTGGTCAAAATCACTAGTCTCTCAATTAACTTCAGGACTACAACTGGAAATGCTGGAGGTGGCTTTACTGTAGTGATGCTATTTTTGAGCTAGGGTGGAGGGTACGGTTCCTGTGAAGAGTGATTTGATGGTAAAATACAATACTCAGAGGAAACTAGGGAACAGCCCTGCCATAATTTATGAAGACTGTGTTGTGTATATTGGGCTGTTTGCCTGGAAGCTCCCTGTGTGACTACATATGGTTAAATTGGTAGAGTTGTAAATACTACAACAGCAGCCACCAAGACAATCCTCAGTAAACATCAGTGTTGCTGACAGACCCTGGGTGAGCAGCGGAGCCCAAGAAGCCTCACCCAACTCCCAGTCAGCCTGCATGTGTTTTTGGTTAGCCGGGTCAGTGATGTGGAGCACAAAGGAGCTTTCTAAATGTGATGGCTGGTAAACTGGTTGTCAGAGGGCTGTTTGGTCTGATATATCTGGAGAGTGCAGATGGCTTTGTTCATGTTCGCTTTTGATCAATGTAAAGCTGGCTCCAGCATTGACAAAACTCAACTCAGGGTGAACTCTTCAGAATTAAATTCTGCAACAGAAGCCAATAAGAGGTTGGGGAAAGAGGGATGGCAGGAGAGAGGGGGGAGAGAGAGTCCTCCCCCAGCTACCTTCACTTTGGTAACTGTTTTATGGCAGGGCATGGGCAGGTGGTTACGGAAGGTCCTGGCTCTAGGACATGGGACTCTGCCAGAAGTAGGGAAATGACAGTGCCCAGCTCTGCTGCTGAGGTCACATCTTCCACTGCCTACACCTCAAATTAAGACAGCAGGACTTCAGACAAGAGAGATTTCAACAGTCCTGTTGTTTCAGGGTCTTTTTCTCTTTCATGTGGAGTTTAAGTTTAAACAACATTTGGTATGAATACCAACTGTAGAGTCACTGCTGGTCACAGGCACCCAAAGACACTGAACAAGACCTGTCAGACATGATCAGGAAGAACAAGGGCTCCACAGGGCACTGTTGCCTGAGGACTGTTCCGGGGCCTTGTCCACTTACTGGGGTGTCCTGTCCCACTTGGTGGGTGAGTGGGAAGTTTCTTTAGGATATCTGCATGCAATGCAATGACAATTGCCTCTAGAGGTTCATTTAAACAACAATTTTATTAAAAATACGTAAATGCACCAGAATTGCAAAAGATAAATGACTTGGCAAAGAAAACTTGTAACAATATCACAGTCTATTAACAACGCTAAAAACTGTTGATGTAACAGCCACCAGCAATATCAAAACTCACAACAATATCACAACTACTTATCACTATTAAACACCTGCAACTGCTTATCAACACATAAAACTTGCAATTACTTCTCGGTGCTAAGACGGACAATCACTTATCATGGAAACTTGATGAACAAGCCCCAAAAGGAGCTGGAATCACCTTTAAATACTAAAACTTGTAATGGTCTTACCCTTATGTGCCATGAAAATTAGAGACAGAGGGACAGAGACAAAGAGAGAGATAAAAAGAAAAGGAAACTCAAAAAGAGATGGGAAATGAGAAAGAGAGGAGAGAGAGAAAAGATTCCAGAATGATGTAACCAGCCTTGGATCCAGTGATGGTCTCCACTCAAAGCTGTGATCCTCAGATGGCAGGCGCACACCCACAATGCAGCTTTTTCCCCTTTTATACCTTGAGGCAGGGACAGTGTCTGCCCCCAAAGGAGGGTTTGCATGACACCACGGGACATACACAGAATGTGTTGTAGGAATGTTCTGGAAATGAGTCAGTGGTCGTAGCATGTTCAAGAAAGGAGTCAGGAGGGCTTCAGTGGCCTCACAGCCCCTCCCTCTCAGGGTGACCAGGCAGTAACCCTGCGCAGGTACATGTGTGCAGAAGAGAGTTAGTCCCTCAAAGGCAGGTAAGGGGGAGTTGCCCTGGCAGCCAAGGCAGAAATTGGCTCTGCCCTGCCTCTGCAGACCCTGCCTGTCTTATCTTCGGCTGTTGCCAAAGCAGGTGCTTGTGACATTCACCTGTCTGCCCAGCAACTGGTCAGTCAACACATGGGGTCACCATGGTGTGCGCTGAGCTACGGATGTATCTTGTGCCAGCTAATACACACTTTCCTTTAGCACAAACTCATGGTGCCTTTGTGTTGGGTAGTTCATTCCCTCTTCAAAGGATAACAGTTAGTTTGCACTTGGGAGAGGAGACGAGATGCA
This sequence comes from Syrrhaptes paradoxus, assembly GCA_013400615.1. Classification (NCBI taxonomy): domain Eukaryota; kingdom Metazoa; phylum Chordata; class Aves; order Pterocliformes; family Pteroclidae; genus Syrrhaptes; species Syrrhaptes paradoxus. The sequence continues at coordinate 71,044 of VZTO01000067.1, forward strand.
TGTCCTTGCTCTGGTACCTAAGCATTCTATACAAATTGATGGATGGCTGTGGGACAACAGTTTAGCATGTCTAACCTAGCAGCCTCCATCCTTGCAAAGCATCCACTTTAGTAGCACTTGCCCAAGGAGCCAAAGATGCTGTGTTGAAGGCAGAGATGCAAGCATCTTCTCAGCTCTTGATGTTTCCACAGAGTAGAGTGTCCACTGTGAATTCGCATTCTCTCTTTTGCTTATTTACTTCCTAGCTCCTGAAGACTTCCAGTACAAGTCTTTCGGTACCATCTCAGCAGACAAAGCACAGAGAGCGTGACGCTGGAGCATGGCTTCTCAGCCAAGAGGCAGAGCTACGAGTCACATACCAACCAAGCTGTCAGCCCAAGCCCAGGTATATCGATGATATTCAGGAGCTGGCTGAGGACTCTATCTGTCAGCTGGGGAAAGACTTCTAAATATAGAATCATGTTTTGTTTTGTTTTCTGAAAAACTGCAAAAAGACCTGATACTGTGATTAAAGGCTCCCTCTTCTGTTTCTAGCTGCTATTGCACATTTTCTTTAACAAATAGACAAATCCTTAATCCAGGTTTCCCCGTGCTGTGCAGGTAAGTTTTATAATTCTCCATTTCAAACCACACGTATATATCTGATTTTAAAGAAGAAGCAGGACTTAACAGATTATATTAAATATCCCTTCTAAACCTGGGATCAGGGAAGCAGATTGCTAAGGAGAGATATGGCCCTCATGGAGAATAACTTTTGAAGCAGGATATTGTCACAGTATCTTCCAGTGTCTCTCATTTTTCTTGGATCTAAAGCATTGTTAAAAAGAAATCTTACAAGCACGATCTTATTAAGAAAAAGAAGAGGTTTTGTTGTTTATCTCCTATAATCCCCAGTTTTCTGAAATAGTATGACATGCAGAAATTTATTGTCATCAATAACTGATTTTTTTCCTTATTTTCACAGCATCTGAGACCACATCAAGTTTGCCATTGTGGAAATGATGCTTCACCTGCAAATGTCTGGCTGTAACTTAATATATATTTACCATGGCTATTGTAGCTACAAATAACTTTCTGTTCGTGACGGTGGTGACTCAGGCTGCTTGACAAGAGTGGACTCAAGTAAGAAATAAATTTATGTCTTAAATAAGGAATGAATCTCCACCCTTTGCGCAAAGGCAGAGTCCTATTTGTGACATTTTTTACCAGCCTTTAATCTTCCTCAGTGAGGAACTGCAATAGTCTTGCAAATTGGAGAACATGGTGAAAGCATCTGCCTTTCATTTTACTGCAAACTTCTCTTGACAGTGAAATGAAGAAAGAAGAATGGGAAATGCCTGGACTCAGTCCCCTGACAAAAAAAATCTAGATACTTTATAATATCATAATTTAGGAGCTTTCTATGGGTCAGCAACTTCTGTAGTTTTGGTTGTTGGAAAGTTATTGTTGATTTGCTCTGTGAGTGGCATAATTTTACTTAGATAACCATTAGAACAAAATACATCAATACCTGTTATACTTTAGTTCAGTGACGACTGGAAGATGGAACACAGGCATGTAATTAATAAAGGTGCCATAGTTAGAGGGCTGTACATTTAAGGCAGCAATCACTATTGATACAATACTGGTTTCTGCCATGCTTCTGCCATGCAATGACTCCAAGGAGTCTTCACAGCTGCAAGTGTTTGAGATTGCTTCTTTCTATCTGAAAACAGGGATAGTTACACTTTTCTACCCAAATTAATGTACTTAAACACCCAGATCAACCCAATGGAAGCAAGATGGTAGCATGTACTTGCTCCTGAGAACCTGCCAGCCTTTTATATCTGCAAATTACCTAGAAACATAAATTCTCTAGAAAAAGAGACCAAGGAAGGATGGTGACATAATCATCACGCTTTTTAGTTCACGGATGGCAGTGCTTTGTATTAAGAAAAGTACATCTGAAATCTCATTTAATACCAGTCTTGACATTTGTGTCACTGTATTGTCCTGCTTTCTCTGGAAATACCAGAGGAACAATGAACTTTTAAAGAACCTTTAAACAATGGCAAAAAA
>VZTO01000068.1:0-44636 GCA_013400615.1 Syrrhaptes paradoxus
TTCTGTCAATACCACAGACCTTTGGAAGATGTTTCTACAGAAGTCATATCTGTAGGTACAGGGGTTTAGGGATAGGTAGAAAGCGACTTTCTACTATGAAATGTGGATTTGGTGAATCCTTGAGTTTTCTAGAGTTTTTCCCCATCTTTCCAAAACCTTTCCAGTTGGAGCAGCAACAATCTCTGTGGAAGGTGCTGCCTGCCTGTAGTTCATGCTACGTGATTCACACCCATGAGAGAAACAGCTCCTTCAGAAGTCTTTACAGGCTATGTCAGGGGGAAGTATTTGTGCTCTTCTAGAATTATGCTGCTCCAGTGCTCTGAAGGGCTCTAGGTAAACTTTTAGTGAACCTGTGGCATAAGTCCTCCTTCATGGCAGTCCAAATCCATGCTGTAAATCTGTAGATACAAGAGGATGGGGTTGCAAGTTTTGGAGGATTGATCTAATGTCCTGCTACAAACTGTATTGGGNGGAGAATAACATCTTTGTTTCCTTTTTGTTTCTGTGCATGGCCTTGGCCTTTGCTTTAATTAAACTGTTTTTATCTTTACCCATGATTTTTTCATCTTATTCTCCCCCTTTATTTTGCTGAAGGGGGAGTAATAGAGGGGCCTGGTGGGCACCTGGCATCCAGCCAAGGTTAACCCACCACCCAAACAAAAGCTGTGCTCACACTGTTGCCTGCAGTTGTAAGAGCCCTCTGGCTTGTCTGACAGCCTGGTGAGCTGATGCAATGTGCCATCTGCTAGAAAACTAACTCAGCAGAAGGAATCGATTAGTTTTCTGCTGGGCTAGTGAGCTGAACCAGTCCTGCTGTGACCCGGTGAGTGCTACAGAGGGTACGAGGAGAGCAAGAGGAGCAGATGCAGCAGGAAGAGTGGCGGTGCCCATGGCATCTCTGGAGGTAGCCAGACACGGGGATTGTGCTGTTCCTAAAGTCCATGGAGGGGCCTTGATCCTTGGTTATTGCAAAGGGAATGGCACATTCTGGAATAACTTACTTGCTGCAAGAAACAACCTAGTCTCCTCTCCAAGTTTTGTTTTTCAGTTTATTGCTGAAGCTCTGTTGGAAATGACAGCTGCACAAGTGTACCCAGGTCACAAAGAAGAAATTCTTGACCAACGTAACCAGCTGGGGCTCATGAAGGTGCTTTGTAAACCTAGGTCGGGTAAGATGCTAAGCATACGTGGCCCAGTAACTTCAATAGGAATTAACTTTTTTTGTGGAATAACCTGGGAAAGGATAATTCTGATTTATGATCAACTGGTTACATTTCTTCTTTTAGGATAATCTTTTTAGGTGTCTGCACATCGTTCAGATTCCTACATTAAGCAGTTAATTCCTTGATATTTTTTTAATTTCACCCCAGTAAGATGAACTTTTCTGGTAGTCACCTGTCACCCCCAAATCAATTAATCTTCTCAATAAAATCAGCAAACCAACTACATCCAACACCAGCAATATCTGAGCTTTATTAGGTCACCCAAAATAGTGGATAATAAAGTTAGAGAGCTGGGTGTAGCTGAGACCACACGCTGAGTTTCACTCCAGGATAAGTCTCAACAGTGGGGCTGTAAATCCCTGGACATAGCATTGGAGTGCTAATGGACCCTCCGTTTCAGTGCCACTACCAGGCAATAATATCTGTAATAGCAGCTAACAAAGATACAACCAACCAAGCTCTTCAGGGTTCAGCAATTGCTCCCAGGGTTGGAGCAGACATCGATTTATTTTCTTCTCTTCATTCCACTAGAGCAGCTCCAAGCCGTGACAGCACACGGGGATAATTGAAGCAAAAGTGCTCAACCCTGACTGCCCAATCTTCTCATAAAACAATCCCAGGATTGTTCTGGGGACCGTTGGCACAACAAACCTTGCACTGCAAATTTTGCTCCATAATTAGCAAGCAGTTGCTGTCATGCCTGTCAGATGGGTTTATGTGACGAAGTGAATAGAACAACAATTGACTGTCTTCCCTTGCAACCAAGGAGAAGAAACCGCTTTGAGTGAAGCTGACAATTATGTAAAAGGAACTAAATGAATTTGGCTTATGGTTCACACTTACCCCTCACAGATGGAAGGCAGGACCTCTGAGTCCTTGCCCCTTTGTACCTGACTAGTTGCTGGCTAAGTGCCTAATGAGGCTCAGAGGGAACAAAAGTAGAGAGAACCAGTGCTGAGGGCTTTTTATTGTCTTTTTTTTGTCTTTATAGAGCAGGGAATTGCCATGTGGTTTGCATCCAAGTTCAAAATCTGATCTTATCGCCCAAAGTTGATGGCAGACACAACTGTGCTTTCACAAAAACAGAAAGACTAGTGATACCATGAGTTGGACAACAAAGATAGGTGGAAAACTGAAGAAACTTGGGAAATTTGAGGTACTCCATTTACACATATGCCTTCCCAAGCTATCTATACATGAGGCAATCATGTATTTTCCACCCACCCACTGATGGTAGTGGTGGAAGCAGCAGTGCTGAGGGGAGCCCAGATATCTGCTAACATTTTACCATTAGTCATTTCCAACCTTGTATAGAGCAAGCCTCGGGAGGAGTATAGAAACTCTGGCTCTCTGTGGGCAGGAACAGCTGGAGCTTCTGCTGAAATTAATAGAAAGGTAGGCTTAGAAAATAGTAAAGCTTAGAAATTAATACATGCTGGTTCTGATCTCATTGCAATAGGAAAGCACTTAAGACCATGGATGAACAAACTGAGCTGCTTTTTGCATTCAGAGTGGGAATTCTTTCTTTTGCTCTGAGATGTACAGGATGTTGCTCTGGAAAAGGCATCCTGGTACAATGTGACATGGGAGCATGGCCTGGGTTGAACTGCAAGCTGAAAGATGTTTTACTGTGCTCGTGGCCCACAGAGTTGCCTGAGGACCAAAAAGCTCTTGTCAGCTGTGCCCAGATAGCTCCTCTGAGCATCCCATTCTCACCAGGGACAGCCAGAGCACTGCTTGCCGGGGACCTCAGTGAATCCTGACATGCTGGAAACTGCCTGAGCGAAGTGATTAAGCTGGTAAAGGCAGAGTTTGGGATGTGTAAAAGGAATGAGCTGGGGATGGGAGGTGAAGCACAGAGATGCAAGAGGTGCCTTTTACTGCCACTGGAGTCTGCCCTTGCGGATGGCCCAGCCAGAGCCCAGCCAGGGAGGATGCTGGGCTGCTTCGCTGCTGTCTTCTCTCTGGTTCAGGAGAGGTTTACAGAAAATCCAGACCCCTGCGTGTGGCATACATAGTTTATCATTAAAAAGTCACTCCATTTGTCACCAGATAGTGGATATCTGGGTGAGGATAACACTGAGCCCTACCAGTGCTGACTTTTTGTTTTCCTCCTTTTGCATTCACTGGGGAGCTGATATGCAGACCCTCAGATCCCACCTGTGTGTCTAATGGACTGTCAGGGTTGTAAGCCTGTCCGACAAAATAGGGACCTCACATGTCTGTGAACATGTAGTCTTGTCCTCTTCTTATACACCCTCCTTCCTGTGTGTCTCTGGGGACTTACGCTTTAACCAAAACAGATCCACCCTCTGAACACACCAAACCTGTAAGATAAGTCTTTGAAATTCCTGTTCCAAAAACCTGGTGAAATTTAGGCTCAGATATGTGGGAAAAATCCCAGTGCTTTCAGTGCACGGTTCAGTTGTCTCCATTCTAGTTGTATCTGTCTCTTTCAGAGGGACGTGACCTTTTTCTAACTGTAAAATCAGATCATTATAAGTTGCAGTTTTCAAAACTGGCTGTAGATCTTGGAGCTGAAACTGGGTCTAAAGCTGAAGGGTTTGGCTTTTTTAAACTGAAAGGGAGAGAGAAGAGAGGATTGTACTTGAGAAATATTTTCTTGTAGTGCAAAGAACCAGCTGGCAGACATGGGCGACTCTGTTCTGCGACTTTATAGAAGCTTTTAGCAGAAACTTTAATAAAAGGAAAACCCAAGAGGACTTGGGGAAGAGGGGCTACAAATGGTGTTTGTCTTTGCTGCTAGTGATAGCTAATACCCACCAGCTCCCCCGAGGAACCGCAGCAACACAGCTACAGCTGTACAGCTATACGGTGAAGACAAGACACATTAGTTTTGTCATGGAGTAAATTCACTGAGAGGTTTAGGGCTGACCCATCAAATTTATCTCATGATAAGATGAAAGCGCTTTTATCGTCCCTGTTTACTTCAACTTCGTTAACAGGCGTTATATACCCCAAGGCAAAAAAGCAGCTTTACCACTAAAGTCAAGCCAGAGGGTCCCGCTAAATTCGCTGGAGAATAGAATGTGACACACTGTTTACTTTCTCTTCCAAATGCATTATTTATATGAATGTTGTAGCAATTATGTGATTATACAGAAGTTAATGCACAACAATAAACCAAAGGATCATCAAAGAAATGCTAATGGCAGGGAATGTTTTTTGTTTAAATTGTGGATTCACATTTCTTTTTCTCTTTTCCTTGAGGGCTACAAGAAGAGAAGATTTGCAAACCTAATAAAAGATTCTGAAAATGTCAAATCTTTGAGTATAGGAACGGAAATGAAATCCATGTTCTCGTCTCTCTGTCTCTCTCCTACCTCCCTTGAAATATGAACAGCTTCAGAAAACTGACTCATTTGTTTCACCTTTTTGTTTTGACCTAAAGAGTTATGTGAAGCGTAACAGGAGTAACTGCACAGCTCTGGGGCAAGGGCCAACGCCCAGGGACCAGATGGGTTTCTCCTTAATCCTCCCAGGGAGGGTGAAGGGCTCGAGGAGGACTGGACGGATCTTTCAGGCCAATATCTGGTTGCACAGATGGTGTTGGCAACAGGGATTCAGCTTTTACAGCCATGGGACTCTCTCTGAGAATCAGAGACTGCTAGGAAGAGGAGACCCATCCGACCAAGCAGGGCTGGCCAGCCTGGAGAGGAGAGATTCAAACCAGGAATGACAGAAATGGGAGATGACAACTCACAAAGAAGCAGTGGATTGTCAGCCCGGGATGGCAAGCAAAGAACACAGGGTGGAGTGGACAGGAGAGACCTCAGAGCCAACAGACACTACAGAGGGGAGCACACCTCGAACAGATGCACTCGGGTAAGGAAGCGAAGTTCAGCAGAGATGGTGGAACTGCAAAGGTCATCTCCTCTAGAGTTGAGAACAGTCAATCCTAATGTGCAGAAAATCAAAAAGAGGCAGAAGGAGGCCTGTATGGATGAAAAAGGAAGCACACAAGAAATGGATATAGAGTCAGGCGACCCAGAGGTGATATGGTGACATAGCCCGACAGTGCAGGGGTGGTGTCAGGAAAAGCCATTCAGGGGATCTTGACAGGCTAGAAAAATGGGCTGATGGGAACCTGGGTCAGGGTAACCCCAAACATGGATACAGCCTGGACGATGAGCGGATTAAGAGCAGTCCTGTGGAGAAGGATTTGGGGGTACTGGTGGATGAAAAACTGAATATAACCACGCAATGTGTGCTCACAGCCCAGAAAGCCAGTGACATCTTGTGCTGCATCAGAAGAAGTGTGGCCAGCAGGTCGTGGGACGTGATTCTTCCCCTCTACTCTACTCTTGTGAGGCCCCACCTGGAGTACTGTGTCCAGCTCTGGGGTCCCCAGCATGAGAAAGACATGGAACTGCTTCAGTGGGTCCAGAGGAGGGCCATGAAAATGATTTGGGACCTAGAACATCTCCCCTGTGAGGACAGGCTGAGATAATTGGGGTTGTTCAGCCTGGAGAAGAGAAGGTTCTGGGGAGACTTTCTAGTGGCCTTCCAGTACTTAAAGGGGGCTACAGGAGAGATGGGGAGACACTGCATCAGAGAGTGTAGTGACAGGACAAAGAGCAACAGTTTTAAACCGAAAGTGGGTAGATTCAGATCAGATATTAGGTAGAAATACTTTACTGTGAGGGTGGTGGAACAGGTCGCTCAAAGAAGTTGTGAATACCCCATCCCTGGAGGTGTTCAAGGCCAGGTTGAATGAGGCTTCAAGCAACTTGATCTAGTGGAAAGTGTCCCTGCCCATGGCAGGAAGGTTGGAACTTCGAACCCAAACCGTTGTATGATTCTATGAACCTCATGAAGTTTAACAAAGGGAAGTCTCATGTCCTTTATCCGGGAAGGAACAGGGCAGGATGGTGGCCGATCAGCTCAAAAGCAGGCCTGTAGAAAAGGCCTTGGGAGTTCTGGTGGGCACCAAGTTGAACATGAACCACCGAATTGCTCTTGCAGCGAGGTGGCTGATGGCATTCTGGGCTGCATTAGGAAGCGCACAACAGCAGGCCAGGAGATGTTATCTCTCCCCTCTCCCCAGCCCTGGTGAGATGCATCTGGAGTATTACGTCCAGTTCTGGGTTCCCCAGTATGAGAGATATGGACACACTGGACAGAGTGAAGGGCCTTGGAGATGATTAAGGGACTGGAGCATATGAGGAGAGGCTGAGAGAGCTGCAACGGTTCGAGAAGGCTCAGGGTGGTTTTACTCACGCATGTAAATACCTGATGGGAGGGAATGAAGGAGCCGGAGCCGGGCTATTTCCAGTGGTGCCCAGTGACAGCACAAGAGGCCACTTTCAGAATAAAAACTCTTTTACTATAAGAGTGTTTAAAGGAAGAAAATAATTTGATGTAGCACAAATTTACTAGATACTTTTAGCTAGGGTGCACAGTGTAGTGGTACAAAACCTTGTTGTTGGTGCTCAATGGAATAATTTTCAGAAGTTTGAATTCACTGTAAGCTAGGATTTGAGACAGTGCAAGCTGGCATTGTCAGAGCTGCTTTCTTAATTCATGAAGGTTTATTTGATCTGCTGAAAATTATTAAAGCTATGCAATGTTCTCATAAGAAAAGTTCTTATTTAACTTCAGCATTGAATATTTTATTGAATGTTTTATTAAGGGAAAGTATGAATTATTAATTGAACAGTTCCAAAACTTTAAAAATCCCTTCAAAGGACTTGCCAGTCTGAAACATCACCCCTCAAAGAATTAAATGATTACTGTGCAAGAAAATCTTCTCAACAAGGAGCGATGTTTGTGAAGTGCTAAAGGAAGCGATGGCACAATGATAAATGACTGACCAAATAGAGAGAGTCCAGTCATGTATCTCTAGCTCTTAAATGCAGGTGTAAATACCTTCACTTTTACTTGCTTAAGTTGGCCAATAACCCTATGGTCCAATGAGATTTGTAAATTTCTTTGAAATTTTAGACAATATTTATTTAAAAAGGAAATTTCAGTTTGGACAGACACAACCTGATACTTCTTTAATCATTCTATTGGTATATTATTTACAGTTATGGTCTACAAATTTCCGAGTTCAGAAACCTGTCAGAGTGAATTGGGTTCACCTTGGTGCAAATTAGTTAAGATATCTTTCTTTTCCTCCCTCCTAGCTCCCCCTTTGATACGGTATTTGCTGCTTTTTTTTCCCGTTGAACAGTGATGCAGTTCTCAGTCTGGTAGTTCCACTTTGGAGCACTCAGAAGAAATTATTTGCTTCAAGAGAGTGAAAATGAAATGATGGGCAGGGGAAAGGGCTGTGACAGGAAGGCTTCTTGTATCCCCAGGGCTTTGCAAGAGCTTTCCTGGAGCATGTGTTATGAGGAACCCTGCGCCTGGCCTCGTTGTGCAAGTTCAGCCTCAACCCGCTCAGCTTTCTCAAGACTCGCAGGAGGCTGCACTAGGACAGAGCTTTCCATGCAATGCTTTCCAGTCCCTCTGCCTGCAAAGGTGGTGGTGCAGAACTGGGGCCCTCAGGATCTGTACTGTCTGCTTCAGCATCCAGGTCCAATGTGAAGAGACGGAGCACAGCTGCTCCCCTGGCTGTGCCGACTCAAATGCAAGTTGAATCACTCCCTCACTTCTGAGCCTTGATAGTGCAGGTGAAGATGTGAAACCTGAAGCCACAGATTTTCAGATTAGTGGTCACAAATATTACACTGTGAGCAAGCTGATGGAGAAACTGTTTGCTTGTACTGGCAGAAATATTCTCCTTTAAAAGAACATGAATCGGGTAGTTTGTGGCCAAGCCTTTGCTGCAAGTACCCCTTAAGAATAAGTAAGCTGTGCAGACCTTTATCAGCATCAGTCCTTTAGCTGAACTACTAGGCTATGTGGCACCCTGCAAACCCAGCTTTGCATCCCAAACCCTCCTGCACGTTGTCAGTGCCTGTTTGAGAACGTGTTATATTGTGGTGCTGAGCACAGGCACGGTGGGAGATAAATAGTGAGTTCACTGAAAGTCATTGGGAGTCTGGCTGCCTTGAAAGCAGTGGCAAGGGTTTCCATCTGGAAATGCGTACTGCTTGGTGGGAGTGATGGCGATGGCTTTGAAAGTGTGGTTCTGCCCCTCAGCCCCGTGCAGCGCAGTCAGCCCCACAAGACCAGAGATCCCCGCAGTACCCCCAGCCTGAAGCATCCCTTGTGTTGCCTGGACCTGCTCTTTCCTCCCGTGCGAGGTAGCCACGGGACAGCAGACACAGACTATGAGCTGTAAAGCGGGTTTTGTGGTTTCTTTGGACTTTTCAAATTAAGTGAGACAGTCCAGGTTCGTTGGGGAAATCCGATGGAGAACAGGGTTTTTCAGTGGTGACTCAGAGCTGAGTTATTTCTAAACAGTGAAAAACATTGTGCCCTGAAACTCGTAGAAGATAAGTAAGTAAAATGTTATGCATACTGGAATGTGCTGGCTCTGGCACTGAAAAGTTCACAAATTTTGCATCTCAAATGGTACCAATGAATGTCAGAGGCTGAAATTCTGCTCCTATTTTGAACTGTACAACCACAGAGAGGTTCCTCTTAGCTGTGCACCATAATTTTTTGATTAAGAGTTTGCTTTGTTTCTGTTTTATATCCTACTACTGTTAACTCTTTGGGGCCCATTCTGCTTTCTACTGAAGTTAATTAGGATTTTCACATTGAGTTCAGGGGAAGCAGGACTTGACCTTTATTGAATGTCAATTGGAAATGGAAGCCAAGCTTGTGTTCTGGATACTATTATTCTGTTTGCTGTTGGAGGCTATGCCTGAGTTATTCAAGTACTAAAAACTTGGCAGGAATACGCCCTAATAGATTACTTTTTGACTTCAGTGAATATTGTTATAATTCTAGAGCTAGTTTTTTTTTGCCTCTGGCTTCAAATTGGTGCCTTATTCTCTGTGGGCATCAGTATGAGACCAGGAGACCTTAGGCAGCTGGGTAAAATAGTCTCAATTTTGTAAACTAGCACTAGACTTCCTGTGACTTGGCAATATGCCAGAGCAATGCTGCTACATGATAGCTTGTGCACATAGCTAATGCTCAGCCTGGTAGAAAGAGCTCTTCTAAAGCTATACATCCACATTTTGGCTTTACTCTCCTCTTCTGCAGTAAAGACATCCCCTTTGCTGGAGCACCAACCTTATGGACGATCTGAATTCAGAAGCTGCTGCTTTGCTGCAAAATAGTTAAGAGGGGTGAAGGGGTTGCAAGGAAACTCTAAAAACTACGAAATTAATTTTACTGTTTTGGTAACACAGAAAATATGCAGATGCAGGTAAAATAATAAACATGTCTACATGATTTGCTTTTTCTTGGATCCCTCACTGCGCTTGAACACTTTTTTTTTATTGGAGTACAGAGGAATCCCTGTTTTTGCTTCCTCTTCTCCAGATCAAAGATCCTTCTTCAGGTGAATCCTGGCTATTTCTTCCTCGCTAAATTCCAATTTCTGTAATGTAAGATGTCTCAGAACATGGCACAAGGATGCAGAAGGGCCAGTGGGAACCAACAGAAATGTTATGACAAGCAGAGTGAGCATTGCTTTGTCCTCTTCCCCCTCACTGTTACCTCCCTGCCTCCTCAGTGTTGGTTGTCCAGTTGTGTCAGCACTCATCAGCCGTGCCAAACACCTTGGCTCAAACCCCAAACCAACCTGAAGGGACTTGAACCCATTTCAGACACTTTCTGGGAAAATGCTCAGAAACTTTTCCTGCATAGACCTCTCTTATGGACAGCTGACTTAGACTAAATAGACCAAGAGAGTACTTGACTCTTGAGAACGGCAGTTAAGGTACTTGGGTGACAGGGAAAGGAAACACGGCATCCAAAGCCTCCTTCGGGGTAACGTTAGCTCCTTTGCTCTATATGAAGTGCATAATCCGAGAAGTAGAAACTGGGATGCTCAGAAATGCATGCCCAGAAAATTTATACTTATGCATGCAGAACACTTTTTTCTTGGACACTTATGTGGTGCTGAGGGAGCGCTTTGAAAGTCTAAATTTTGGACTTTGCCACCTCAAGTAGTACTTAGGCAGCAGCTAGGTACTTAGGTCATTTGGTGGAGAGAGTCCATAAGGAACTAAACTTGGAGCTGTGGAGTTTGGGGTTGAGGTTATAGGGAGCGCTGTATTTGAAATTTGAACAGAAATACTTTCTGACTTTGCCACCAAACATAAAACCCCAAATCTATGTTAGGCTTGAAACACTTCATGTGTCATGTGAAGCCACAGGAGATTTATTTTTTCTTTTGGAATGTTTGAGGCGAGTCATCTGAGTCTTCGGATTTAAAATGCAGAGAAAAACGGGCACGTTTCTGACTTTAAAAATATAGCCTAAAGAGAAGAAAGTCAATAGGTTCAGGGCAAACTCAGTGACCCTGTACGAAGGACAAGGAGGTCCTGACAACCAGTCTAACCAGGACCACTACACTGGATAAACTGAAGACAGTGTGTACAAGGTGCCTTAAAATAAAATCTCTTCTTCTAGTGAGGCATGGGCCTTCTTTGTAGTCAACAAACCTTCTCGACCAAGAGTAGCTCCACTTTGCAGGGAATGTATTTGTTTTCAGTTTAGGGGACAATTGCTATTTTTCCTTTGGCAGGTCTCCCACTCTTGCCTCATCACATTGCTTCATCCCTGTCAGCCTCTTTTTGTACCTGGGTGCCCTCCACTGCTCCTTGGTCACCTTGACCAGATGTCATCTTTGTTTAAATGGTTGTAGGCAGCCACGAAATGCTCCTTTGCAAAACCAGAAAAAATAGTGAGTTCACAGCCAACAAAACAACCCTGCATGGACACCTTTGGAGAGCCTGGAGTTGGTTATCCTCTTCCAAAACTGGCATGTTCAGTCCTGTCTGCAGGAGAGCCAACAACATCCTAGTGCACACTTCTGGGCAAGTCAAGGAAGAAGAACATGGTGGGGAAGTACCTGAGAAATGAGGACCAGAATGCAAACCCCAGGCAGCTTACAAACGGGAGCAGTAATCAATATGCCCTGCACTGCCATCCAACTGCAGAGGGACATGTGCACTGAAATGCTTGCTTGTTCTGGAAAGAGCCGAGAGCTTTTCTTTTTCTGCTTGGCCAGTCTTTACAACGTTAATTTCCCTGCAATATCAAATCCCATAATCATCGGTCACCCGGATAATCTTGATAATTTTCTTTCCGGAGTTATTTCCCATTCTTTCTCTCTCTCACCCTGTTATGATCCCCTTCAAGAAATGGGCACCAGAGAAGCCAGAAAGTTCAGTGCGTTTCATGTCAGGCATGTTTATCGTAGCAGAGCAATTACCACAGAATCCTATTAGTTTTATAGTCTGTTTTTATGCAGATTTGAAGGTACCAGATGAAAGTGTAGTACAACAATAACACTCTAGTTTGACGTGGGTCATAAAGGGCAAAATTGCTTGCTAGGGACTACCCTTTGTGCCCCAGCTCAGTAGCAGTACTGCTCCTCCTCTCACCTTCTCATTGCCTTTTGGAGTCAAACCATCTTTGTGTGCCAAAGATCTGCACCAGGCTGAAGCTGTGAGAGCAGGAGGACAGCTGGGAAGTGTGGTGAGGGCAATTGTTTGCTGGATGAATGCTTCCACCTAACAACAAAGTGCTCTGCTCCCGTGTCAAGGATGATGCAAGGTGGGAAGTGTTTTCTAAGCCTCCTCCTGTCCTGAAGCAAACCTCAGAAGAAAAGGGGAACTGCCATCTCAAAAGGAAGGAAGAAAATTAGCATTTTGTCAATGGCTGGGTAAATTTTGTCTGACTCCATCTATTTTGAAAGCAGTCCATCTGAACCATCCCCATACAGCCACTGGCACATCCAGAGAGCTCAGAATCTTGTCCCTTTCAGAGACTTCTCTTCGGATGGGAAGCCACACAGAGCAACACCACTCCAAATCAAGGTCTGCTTACTTTCCTCCTCTGGTTTCTCAGTTGGTTATGTAATAAAAATCTCCAGGAAACTGTTGACAAAGTCTACCCACCTGCATGGCCACAAACATGCAGGCATCACCGTGCTGGTATTAATCATTACCCTTATCAGTCATGGCATTTGTGCCAAGCAGACCAGAGCATGGCATGAAGGCTGAGTCCCACACACACTTTCCTTGGTGACAAAGCCCATTTCAGAGTAGTTCTGTCTGTCCTTTCCCACTGACTGCCACTGAAATAGATCCGATGTATATTGAAACATTATTTTTGTCTATTAAAATACAGAGTTTTAATCTTCTCTTTCATTTGACAATATTAGGGCCCACTTTCGATACCGTACCTAGGCTCCCAAGGTTGAAAGCACAGGCCTTGGATTCACGTGATCCTTGAATAAAAGACACAACAAGTTTTAGCAAATAAGGGTTCAACAATGAGACACTATCTCCTACAATCTGGTCAGCAAAACATTGTAAAATCCCAACACTGGGCTGTTCTGTAAGGAGATTTGATCCACGTCAGTCATGGAAGCTCTGTTTTTACTCAATCTGAACACTGCACAAGTGATGAGATTACACCTCTTACAATCCTTTCTAGTTTGGTTTTATTTTTTTCCAAATAGCATTTGTAAACCAGTGCAGTGCTATCCAGTCTACAAACTCGGCAGCCTGGCTATGGTCGCTGTGCAACCGAGGTAGCGAGGTCCTTAGGCAGTGACTGATAAGCAGCTGGATTTCGGATTAAGTCAAATGTCTGCAGTCCATTAAAGGGTCAACACAGATCTACACAAGGTATTTGTGGTATTCCACTGAGAGGCTGTGCAGATCAGGAAATGTCCACTTCCATTATTTAGGTATGAGCTACATAAACCGAACATGCAACAGTGCATGCGAGTGGAGCTCTCAGGTGTACACCTTGTGTATGGATGGAGTAATCTAGCAGCTAAGAAGGTGTGTAGTAGAGGATGATAACAAAACTCAAACGCACATGCCTGCATAAGGAACCGACTGCATATATATAACACATGATGTAGTTTGGATTCTTTTTCTCGGTTTTGGTTAGTGAAGAACCTCATCCTCTTTTTCAGGTGTTTGATTAGTTTTAGCTCCCTGTCTACCTGGGAGCTACACGGGTAGGTGGAGAGTTACAGCTGTGTGATGAATCCAGTGCTGAGCTTTATGGCTGGGAAAGGTTCAATCCCTATTAAGGATAATCCCATAATCCGTAAAGAAAGAAGGATTAGAGACAGAATCTGGAGCAGCCGTGGTTCTGGGTGAGCAGCTGCCCTCAGGACTGCAGTTGCATGGTGGGCTTCCCAATGTTTTGAAGGTGGGCAGGAGACAAGACACCCAGAGGGAGGATGGCTGAAGGTGGCAAGCTCTGTTCTTCTGGATTTATCCAAAGTCTGGGAATATTTTGACTCCTTGCTCAGTTGGGCCCAAGTTATCCATTTAATGGCTATCCACAAATGTTTGCACAAAAGGCTGGGTTGACTGCTTGTCAAAACTTTTTGGAATAATTAATCTTCAGCCAGGAAATCATGGTTTGACAGCAGAAATTAAATAGTGACTAGCAAATAGTCAGTAACACAGAGCTCTCCTCAGCCGTGCTGGCAGATGAGCCGAAACCTGAATGTTCTCCTGTGGCCACGGTGGATATGGGCAGATTGTCACCTACCTCCTGGCCTGTGACACAGCTCCTCCTGCTCATGCTCAGGCACAGTAACGTTTTCTTATATGGGTGGATAACTGCTGCAACTATAATTTTAGATAGTAAACACATTAGAAAAGGTAAAGTTTCCTGTTGAGTGACTCATGAACAGGAAAAAGGACACAGCTTGTCAGAAGCATCTACAATAAATGGCTAACTCTGTTCTTTCTTATGGTTCAGTGAGACTGGTTTGCAGCTCCCGAGCTGCGCTTGGCTCAGCAGCAATTCAACTGCAGAAGCTCAGCTCAAGGGATAATGTCAGAAAATGGAAGCCTGAGAAAAGATCCCTCAAACAACACTGCTGGGCATTGTGGTGCTGGTCCTTGTTTGTCCCTCCTCATTGATTTGTTTACACTGGAAGGGAAAGGTAAAATAATATTCAGTTTTGCAAACAGATCATCAGTAAAATACCCTTTGTTAATATTAATAAATGGCTTGCTTAAGAAAAACCCCCAAGTCCCTGTGGTAGGTATTAGCCTTTGGTTTCCAGTTACTCTACCTCTTTACAAGTCTTAGAGATCTCATAAACTTTGAATGTTGTAGTAAAAATATTTATAGGGTTAGTCAAAGAAAAACATAAAATTGCATTCAAGTTTTGACAGGAGTAAAACTACTTATCCTGCTTATTTTTTATTGCAGAAAACTGGATGCTGTGACCTCACTAAAAAATGAGAGCTATTTAAGCAGAAAGATTGGAAAGGATTTTGTGCATGTTAGTATTTCCTTTCTGAAGTATTAATTTTTACCTTGGGAAACTCTTAAGTGCTTAACTGGAAAAGACAGACAAGCAGTGCTAGGGGTGTCACAGGCTATTTATGGAGTCACAACAAAACTCTGCATGAAGATTCCAGATGATACTTCCGTCAGAACCTACACTGACCTGCATTTTCACTGGTCTAAGATTTGGGTCTGGTAAAGGTGAGCCCCACCATGAACACCACAGTTCCATTTCAAGTGCTTCAACTCAACAGTCAGATCCTAGAAAATCCACTTGCAACTTTGGCCAGTCCTGTAGATGCCTAATGCCCCTACAGCATCTCCACTTCTGTTGGTACCCCACCCTGATCCAGACATCCCTGGACTGCGGGGAGCTCCAGACAAGCCTTTGCCTACGTGTCCACTGCCTTATCTCGCTTGTGAAGTCTGAGCCAGCTGCCAGGCTCAGAGTCTGCTTGGTGCCTCAGACTTCGTGTGACAAACAGCACAGGGCACGATTTCCAGCCTGTCTGCTGCTCTGTACTATCCCCATCTGTACTGGGAAAGGGACACTTGCTTTTAAATTCTCACCTGGCTTCAGGTCCTCTCAGATCCCAGGGAAGTGCTTGAGACAATCTGAGATGTGTTTTCCTTCATACTTCTTTTTTTTTTTAACTTGGGTCCATGTTGTAGGAATAGATACTTTAGGGGGCTGTAAGTTAGAAAGAGATGCTGATTAACCTCTAGGTTAATAGATAGTTACTTAAGGTATGGAAAAGCTGCAGTCAGTTCAGACCCAGGCTGAGAGAAATAAAGGATGCGAGGTTCTTTCTTGCTGGTAGCCAGGCTCTTTAGGAGACCTGACAGTGAACATCCTAAATCATTAATCTGGCTTAAAACTTCAAGGCTAAATCCCATAAAAGAGATGCAAAATTTGGTGTAGGCTGAGAAGAGAAGCAGGAAAAAAGTCAGCAAATGCTTTGCTTGAAATGCCTGGCTTAATGGTGAGGATTTCCATTCTGCAAGAGACTGTCCAGTGGAGAAGCTGCTTGATGGGGACAGGGACAGCCTAATCACAGCTCCTGAAATGCAAGTGTCACATAGCACACACAGTACAAGCCTAAGCACTAAATTATCAAGTGACTTGAGCTGCCATTTAGGCATTAAAACAAGTGTCTGGGGTTTTTTTTATGATCTAAAGTGAAAAATTTGATCATCACATCTCAGAGCTCTTGGGCTGGTGGCACCTCTGATCCTCTACCTTTCACCTGGCCGCTTCCATGGGAGAACAGCTGAGTGGCTGCTGGAAAAGTCTTTTCATAAATATTTTCAACAAGAAATTCATTTTTTATCCCTTTCCTGATGAAGATTGACTCTTCTCCCTCAGCATCAGGTCTTCAGTGATGGCTCATGGTGGGCAGGCTACCAGGCACCTCTTTCCCAGACTGAGAGCTGAGGGAATATCCCAGGATATCCTCTGCTGTAAAAAATGTTGCATTTCCAATTCATCCTAGGTTTTGGATTAAAAATGAACCAATAAAAAGTTAAGTTATTTTTTGGAGCAAACACTAAAACCCCTCCTCTTTAGCCTCAGCAGTGCATCCCTGTGTTGCTCTGCAAGCCCAGGGGTGGGTTGGCTCAGCCTCACTGGGAGCGGGGCGAGGTGGCAGCTCCTGCTGCGGTACTTAACACCCGCAGCTCTGAGTGTTAACACACACCTGAATCTTTTTATTGCTATCATAAAGTGGGAGTTGAGTTAGCTTACTGTCCCACCACATTTAGGCAGAAAATATCCAAAGGTTTCAAGACTAGCAGCCAAAAACTTTAAAAAAAGGTGCTATAATAATATATAATATTATATATTATATATATATAATAATATAATATAATAATAAGTTCCTGTCTCTGTTTTGAGATCTCTTTTTCATTAGGAGGTTGCCAATATATGATTGTCCTTCCTCTTCTTTTGTCTTTTATAGACGAGGCATTGTGACTTCTCCTAGGGGTGTTTTTAATGGGTAACAACACAGAAATAATTTCATAAGAACTCTCACTTCTTGCAGCATCAGCTACAAGTTACGACATAAAACCACCAAACCCGGGAAGATTATGTGAGAGCTAGAGTCTGATTAGCCATTAAATCAGGTAAGCATTATTCTGGATATTTCAGTTAAAAAAATGTTTTAATGCTGTCTTTTTACCGCACTGCTTACTTTGTACGATCCTGTTTTTAATCAGCTCCTTTGGTAAGAACCATGGATAAATACCACCTTCACATGTGTGCACAAGTTCTGAACTTTGAACGAATGCAGTGTGTTAATACATATTAATCTGTTTACTTAGTTACCCCATGTCTGGTCACAGCCAATAAATCCACAAATCCAGGCACTGCTGATTGTACGGTGGGCATGTAAGCACACCGTTTACGAAGAAAAACCTGGAAATTTGTCAGGTCGTGGAAAGCTGGACCTTATTGCATAAAATGGGATGGTGCCTATGCTGAAGATGTGCTGGCAGCTCTGTGGCTTTGCACACATTGCAGAGCAAGATGCTGCTCTCACCTCAAGGATTTGATCCCAATTTGCTGGATATGACCCACAAGCACAGGCTCACTGGGTGCACCCACATCTCATTCAAGACATCAAACCAGCCCTTGTGGGGAGTTTATGTGATTTTTTTCTGTCCTCAAAGGGGCTGGGTAAGACCCATGCTCTTTACATGTACACATAGAACTGGTTGTTTTGCAGGACGGACACAGAGCCGTTAATTAGCCACAAAGATATTGTGCAGCCTCAGCAGGGAGACGTGCAGTTCTGCCTTGCTTTGGATGTGTTGCTGCAGAGCTTGATGTCGCAATGACGGTGTGCCTCATTCAAGGGCTTAGGGGTAACTGGCCTCCAGGGATATTGCATTTTGAGTTTGGACTGTATGCTGAAATAATCTGACTTCTTGTTTGGAAAAAAAAAAAAAAAAAGTTTTCTGTATTTTATGTCACCTCCTGAACAGGACACAAGGCTGAGAGGGAGAATCCAGCTCCAGGTTCCTCTTGGCACAGTCTCCTCGTCTCTCCCCTCGTTGTTGTCTTTGACCTGAAGGCTCACTGGCATGCGGATCTGGGACAGACCCTTCTGGAGCAAAGCTGTGCCTTAATTTGACTGAAAAAGTGCTACTGGTTGGGGGCTTGGGGGACGGGGGTCTTTCCCCCTCCCCGAGCTCTGCTTTCTATAAGCGCCTCTGGAGCTCGCTCCGTGCAGGGTACCACGGGTCCAGTAACACTTTAGTGAAGACAGATGTTAATGCTGAGTGAGCAGAAGCTAACAGACTCACAGAGCAACCTTGGCAGCTCGCCTCACTTTTCAGATTTCAATGTACCTACAAAAAAATTAAAAAAAAAAACCCAGAAAAAAAACCTCTCTCTACATTTTGGCCCAGAGCAAAGCTCTGGTGTAAGCAGTTCATCAAGACACACTCTCTTTAGCTCCTTAAACACACAGCTAGATCAAAATAAAGCACGAAGAGCATAAAGTAACTCACAAACACCGTTTATTAACACTGAGGCCTGCTGCAGGAAGAAAGTGACCCAGTAAATATCCTCCCTGAGCAGTAAAATAGCTGCTGTAAGGAGTTATAAGAACTTTTGTGAGCTGTAATTCCCTAAGGAAAAAAAAAAAAAAAAAAAGGAGAGAGTTTTTAACAATCTTTCATCTCTGCTTGAAAGCAGAAATAAAAAGCCTTCCCCTAAACTACTAGGTGCTTGTGAGCAGCCTGCTAATAATGTCATCTTCTGTCTGGTCTTAAAAGAAAAGGGGAGATATGGAAAGAAAACAAACCCGCAAACAGCGCTGGTCAGCTTTACGAGTGCTACGACTTCAAAGACTGGAAGAAACGCTCCCCAGACCGGCTGTTGTGAGGATCAAGAGTTCAGGAGCTTTGAAGGGTCTTTACTAGAGAGCATTCTGCATGACACACTAACAGCCTCTTGTGATAATACTGCAAAGGGGTATCTCACACTGGCGGTCCTGCATGAAACAAACCTACTCTGGTTCCTAGGAAAAGCCAACAATATGAACCTATTTATTTTTTGCTTCTGTATGTTTCAACCAAGCGTATTTTACACAGGGCTGCAGTGTGGTGATGTGTTTGAATGCCGTCCCCTTTTTACTGGCAGCTGAAGGGAGATGGAGGGGAAGTGCAGCCAGAATTTTCATCAGCAATCTTAGGTTTGGGATCTTTCCGTCTGGGTTGCTGAGTGTGAGATACACAGACACGTGTATCTGGGTGTTCCAAAGCAGCGTGGTGGAAGGTTGGGAGGGTAGTGCCCTGTCCTAAGTGGGTTCCCCATGGAGAAAGGAGGAAAGAATTGCAGGATGTTAAGGGGAAACAGATTTTGTAATCCAAGCAGTCCCCTCATTAAAATATCCATTCTCTGGTTTGCAAACAAGCAGGACTGTGGCGGTTTAGTCCTTTTGGTTTGCTTTTTCATTCTGGCAAAGTGCAATGCATTAGGTTTACGTGGCACACGCAGTACTTTTGGCAGTGTAAGAATAATGCAGATGTGTAAGTTCCTTAGACACTCTGATAATTTTATCAGTGCTGAGCGGGAAAACCAAGGCAGAAAATTTATGCTGAGCTATGTCCAATTAATTGTATTCTTGCTTATCCTCTCTCTGTACCCACTTTTTTTTTTTTCCTCGTGGCAAACTGCTGATCTGAGTTTAGCTGCACAGTCCGTAGGAAAGTTTACAGCAAATGTTCTAGTAATCAGAAACGTGATCATCCTCAAAGGATTTAGGACAGTAAAGGGAACGTATATCAAAAGAAAAGCTGTAATGATTTCTCCGTTTGCTGGACAAACAACAGTGGAATACTCTAAAAAGAAATGCAGCAGATTGTGTGCTAGATGCCAGCGCTGCGCTTGCAAATAATGAGTTAACCAGTAAGTTGACTGAAATAAATGTGCATTTTTTTTTTTTCCTTCTGCGGACAACTGAGTCTCTAACAAGAACCATGTCTGTAATAAAAGTTATGATGTCTCTAGCAGGAACTGGTAGTGCAAATCAAACATACCATTAGCTTGTCAGGCTCAGCCAAGTGAAATAACAAGCAGCTGGGTAGTGCTGTACACTGAAATGGAAAACTGTTGCCCCTTAACAGAAGATTTCCTCAGAGAAAATTAAGCATGAGGGGCAGCGACAGACCTGGTTATTCATGAGCACGGTGTCACCGGGAGGTCAGTGGAAGGATCTTACTTAAACCATCATTTTGGTTCAGGAAATGCTGCCTGACTCCTGAAGTTAGCAGAGCAAACTCTCTCCGACACCTCGACGAGTAAATCAGGGTAACGGGGAAGTGCCTGGCACCAGGGAAAATGCAGAAAGAAGGGGGAACGTGCAATTTCCCATCGGACCAGCCACACTTGGCCAGGAGACCCAAGTGATGAAGGCAAAGACGGAGTGTGCCCGGGTAAGGGGGGAAAGTGGATCTCTCGTTTCTAAGAGTACTGAAGAATAAACCTGGAAAGTGAAACGTTTCCCTACGGCAGATGGGGAACGGGATACAGACTGTGCTGGGCTAGATGAGTTTTTGTACTTGGGGCTTTCAGCTGAACCCAAGCTGTTTGTGTTGTTGCATGCTCTTTTACAAGCTTTCAGCTGATGGAGCCTGGGTGGCAGAGTGGAAAATTGTTTGGGAGGTTTGCATAGCCGTGTGTGTGTTCTGCGGCCCCGAAGCCAGACATTGTTTATTGAGTCCTGCGAGGAATCCTGGTAATCGCAGCTGATTTGCAAAAGCATATCTGTTGCCCATGTGCATCAATTAGATTGCAGTAGTTGTGTACAAATCACGGACTTGATATCGATCCCGCAGCTCATGGCCAACTGAGAGCACTTCTAGGCTTGTCCAGAGGGAGGTACCACTATTAAGCCACGGTACTCCATTTCCAAAAATTTCTGCTGCCCCTACAAAGGTGCACCCAGCTTTTAAATGCAGGTCTGTGTCTAGCCGCTCCCTCCTGTTGAATTTCAGCCCGTGAAATGCCCACAGACATCTCCACATTAACAGCCACATGCCTGGGCCCCCGAGATCCCCAACTCCTCTCCTGGGTCATAAAAGCTCCGTAGGGACTTTTGGACCAGAGGTCTGTGCAGGAGAAGGTTGGGCTGCACTTCCCAGAAGCCAGCCCCTGAAAGAGAGAATTTTAAAGGAGATAAATGTGGTTTTTATGGCTATTGGTTGCCATCCTTTCCTCCATGCTGGAATATGCCCAAGTCTGAACAGAAAAGGAAGGAAACAGCATTTTGACCAATAAACTTTCTTTTCATAGAGCAGTTTTAAGCCACTTCCATGTGTCCTTGGGGTCAATAGAGGCTTTGCAGCCTCAGTGCCCACTGACACTGCCCAGGGCAATTTTTCAGAATAAAATCTGGAGCATAAAAGGCATAGTAAGCTTTTGCTTCAGCTCTAATAATTAGAATTGATTAGAAAAACACTGCAAGTTTATTGGAAAATAAAATCTCCAAATGCTTTTCTTTGCAACTCTTTCATATTTTTTTTTTAATTTAAAAATACATTTGTGTTAATTTTTTCACGCAATAACAAGGGAGAACAACTCCCTCTTCCCTTCATCCTTTTCTGCCTCAGGAAAAAGGGAAAAAAGGGACGGAGGAAGAAAAGAGAGTTGCTGGGATGATAATGACTTGAAATGTTTTTCTTGAAAAGTTAAAACATTTTGGAAATAAATTTTCCACATTTCTGCTTGCTTTTGAGAAATCCTTTTTAAGAAAAATGCTTTAAGCTCCAAGTATTGTCTAACTTTATAAACAAAATTCTTTCCCTGTTTTATTAAGGGAAGTAAACAAGGCACAACTAATGGCTGAAGCAGCAATTTCCACGGTGATTGACACATGGGAACTTTTATCTTTTCAACTATAAACTTTGATTGGTTTTCATCCCCCCCTGCCTCACTTCCTTCTTTCTTCTTTCTAAAAATTTTTGCCTTTCAGTTTGTTTTAATGGTGTTTATGTAATGTCATAAATATTCTTGTTTAGAACCATAATTCTTCCCTACGATTAATTCTGTTCGTTCTGAGAGGTTATGCAAGTTTTTCACTGGAGGGTATGTCTTTTATGTTCATGTGTTTCTTCATGGAAAAGGCAATGTGTCCATTACTAAAGCCATGCCTGGGAAGGCAGGGTTAATGCTTTTCCTTTTTCCCGTGGCAGTGTTTGGAAGCCTTTTTGTAGAGTGTTGAGTATCATCCCTCTTCGGGTTGGGAATAAGGTAATTGACAGGGCGTTGGGCCAGGGGTCCTTTAGCTGTCCAACCTTGGCTGCATGGGGTGGAAGCACGCCGTGGCCAAAGTCACTTCCTTCCTCTTTCTTTTATATCCCGTTAGCCTGCCTGTGTTTTCGATTTCAGAGGATTTCCTACAAATACATTGAACTGTAGCTGCTAATTGTGGGTAGAACATCAACTATGTGGGGGTGGTGGGATTTTTCACAAAATAAGGACTCTACTTCTCCGAAATATATTTGCAATACATGGAGATAACGATCAGCATTTTTGTGACAAGTGTTCTGTGTTGCGTTAGGGCAAACAGTTGAAACCAGACCTTAAATAACAGGCTGAGTCCCATCCAGAAATGACTGACGGTGCATAAAGGGCAGATGCACGTACATGGTGCCCAGCACGTTTACCTTCGGTGTTGTGCCTCGTGTAACGAGTTAAAAGAAGATGGACAGCAAGACTTTAATGACCCAGAGCAAAGCAAAATTGCTTGGAAGAACCCAGTAAAAGAATGTCTAGAATATATACTCAAAATACACAGCTTGTCTGTTTCGGTGTATTTCAGGCACATTTTTATGTGGTACCATGGTACCATGGTATCTTAGGAGCTTCCAAAGCCTAATCTTCTGGAAGTGTTTCAACTGTCATCCTCTTATATGGTTTCGCAAGCAATCGTTTTTAATGTCCAGCTGAACAGACTGTGACTGTTCAGCATAAAATGAAAGAAGTCACATACTATTTGGGGAACTTGTAGAATTTAATTTTTGTTCAGTTAATTTGCAGAAGCCCTCTAGGCAGCTTCTAGCGGTGTCTGGGGAAGGGTTTGTAGGAGGAGATCAGCGTGCTGTTGTTTAACACCAGGAGGAGGCTGAAAGCACAGGTCCTCCTCTTGTCACTGCAGGAGCCCTGCAAGGACCCTGGAGGAAACCCACTTGGTGCCATGGGGCTCCTGGGGTCACAGAGGGATCAGCTGGAACAGTGGGGAGAGGACAACCTGGCACCTGCAGAAAGGAGAGATAATTGGACACCGCTCTTGCTAAACCAGACCATGGTTTTGCCATGGCCATTCAGTCATATCTGTACCTAAAAAACAAAAGAAGAATGAAAAAGTGACTAGAAATGCAGTTTAAATACAAAAGTCTACGAAAACTGGCAAGAAACCATTGGGAGACATCAGTGGAAAATCCCAGAATAGGCGGGTGTCCCCACATGCTCCCTTTCCTGGCCCCTGTCACAGAGCTGGGATCTCATTAGGTCATGTTTACCAAAGGCGCTTGTTTTCTGTCTTCGGGTTGGGACACGGGGAGGACAAAGCCTGTCCTAAGTGACCACCGATGGAGCCAGCCCTATTCACGGATTAGGGCTGCCATGGAAACTGGGTTTGCAGAGCTCACCACCGCAAACACAGAATGAATGGCCAGGTCAGCACCCAAGATTAAAGGGGAGGAAAGGAGGGGGTTGAGCAACTGTTTGCTGAACTCATTTCAGGAGCTTTCCTGGAAAAGTCCAATATTCCAAAAATTGGAATGAAGAGTTTTTAGTTAAAACCAGAGCGAGGATTCCCCTTGTTTGAGAAAAGGGATGTGTCCTTCGGATGCATTCAATGAAGGACAGCAGCAGAGCTGAGCTAAGTATTGATTTGACTTCAGAATAACCTTAAAAGACCTAAAAGAGGTTTAATGATCAGCTGTATGCTGAAAAAGAATCCCAGAGGGCTTATCATTTAATGTAATGATTTACACAACATGCTATCAGGCACTAGATTAGGAGGTCTGCTTGTGATTCTGATTTTTTTCATTGTGAGACAAAACTCATAGACAGGTTTTGACTGTACGGACCTATCAGCTAGCTAATCACAGGGGTGTTAAAAGCACCTATAAAATAAAACTTCTCTTACAACCTCAAACAATGAAGTTTGTGGCAAAATATATTTTAACAAACATCTCTGCTTTTCTTTTTCCTTTTTTTTCGTATCTGAAATTATATATTTTTTCTTCCAGGTCCTGTGGCTGGGGGATAGTCTGTGATTTGGGAGACATAGATTCACATCCTACTGTCTCACTGTCTTCCTTATGACCTAGAACAAGTTCCTCTGTTGCAGGAGTTCGGGACGGTAGTTGTGCTCTCTGCAGCCTGGCAGTATCTACCCCAAGGGCTACCGGTATGTTGTCAAATGCTCAGCTGGAAGCTGGGCACCTGGGAGCTGGATCTGCTCTGAAACCCAGAGGAAATGCACCTTAAGAGCCAGGAGTGCGATTCATCACCTGAAACTTTAAACCTGGAAGGAGCAGGGATGGCTACTGTAGATTTATTGATTTCTTGTTTAAACCCTAGCTCTTAGATGCAGCTGTGAATGGCACACTCAGGTTAGAAAGAAAACCAGTACATGAAAGCCTGGAAGATGTCTGCAGTGCTCTGGTACGTGTATCTTCCTAGTTGGATTCTGATGTTCTGAATGTTATTGCTTGACTGTGTTTTTCACCCAATTGCACACCCATTTGGGAGAATTTTTTGTTTAAAACTTGCATCCTTAGCAAGGGAAGTGTCAGAAAACACATTATTAAACTCAAAGTTGAACCCACGGATCCTTTTCCAGACAGTAAATCATTTTTTCTCTCGGTGGGAGAGACTGTGGTTTGACATTCTCTGTTCTTCACAAATCTAAGTTAACCGGTTCCTTTTATGAGTTATTTCTATTTGCTACGAGGCAGTCACTTAATACTGCGTTCAAGTATCTTGCTGAGGTTAAACAGATTGGTGGTTCCCCAAATTTTAAATTTCTGCATAAGACAGTGTCAACCTTTCTCTAGTGCTCTGGGGCCTCATAAACCCCCAGGAGTTTCTAATGGCTCAGCAGCCGTCCTGGCGAAGCTGAAAACTGAATTTCCTCATTCCTTCCTTGTGTTGGTCTTACACAGAGAAATTTGAGGGTTTAAAACTCTGCTGAATGAAAAAAACAGAAGTAGGGGAGAAGTGCTGGAAATCAAGCAAAGTCAATGGCAAAACCTTCAAAGTTTTTATTGGAAGGGAGACCTGGACCTGTGAACATAAAGCTGAAGAGGGATGCTTGGTGGGTTATGCAAAATGAGGCACTAGGAGTGAACACAGGAAAACATCCAACTCGTACAATGCCCTTGATGATCTGATTCCCCTGGAAGAAATGACCTGAACATTTGTTTTCTTTTGTTCATATCCTTTGTAAAAGGGAAAATTTCTCTCTGGTCCTGTGGCTCAATGTGTAAAAGTCCACACTTGTGTGCATCACTCTGGCTGGGATGGCTCAGAGCTGCCTTTTCTCCTTATAGAAATGTTAATGGTTTCTCGCAAAATACACTAAAGAGGTTCCTTAGATCCTCATTTACATATGTTTTGTATTATCCATGTTTTTGCTTTTCATGGTTTCTTCTTGCTTCCGACAGCTTGCCACTATCCCCTTCATTAAGTCATCTAACTGAAAGCTGACATTTTCTAATTTGTAGTTCCATGTCCTCTTAAAGTCACCATTCAGAAGAATATCTTAGGCCTTGTTTGGTTGAAGGAAGACATTTAATACCAAATTTTGTCTTTCCTGGGCTTAAAAATATTTTTTATTCTGTCCTCACTAAGAGATGAAAAGATGACCCTGCAGAGCAGAAGTCATTGGAGATGAGGCAGGCTTGCTTTTTCATTTGAGTTTATTTTGTTTTGTGCTTAAATATATTTTTATAACCCATGTTGGAAAAAAATGGAGGGGGGGGGGAGAGTTGCTAAAAGAAGGGCAATTGCATCCTCCCACTGGAGTTCAGCCTACAAGCTCCCCTTTCTTGGGAGCTGGTTTGATTTCGGTTGGATTTTGCTTCTGCGGGCAGGGTGTTTTATCTGCCTTTTAGCCTCTGACCCGGAGGTGTGACCTTTTCACTTTTATCTCTTTTGGAATAAGCCTGGGCCCTGTCAAAGTTCCCCAAGAGACTAATGGTAAGTGCAGAGCAAGAAGGGACGGTGGGTGGTGGTGAGGGGCTCCCAGGCTGCTGCTGGGGACAGGTACCTGCGGTCACGCAGCCCCAGCAGCAACGTCAGCCTGAGTGCAGGCAACCGAGGGCTGATCCCCACTAAACCCATCTTTGCAATGCAGCAGCAATAAATAAAGGTATAATCAGTTTCAGGAGAGATGCTTGCTTATCTCCTTTTGCTTAAAGCAGACAGATTTAGTCCTGGTATAAAACAGCTCATGGAAATAATATTATTATTAATACTATATTATTATTATTATTATTAGCCTTTATGTTTTTTAGCTCTCCCCTCTCTATAGAGAAGTATTTTATGTGTCCTTGAATGCAAGATGTGTTGAGCTTTACAAATGTACATTCAGGTCTTGTATTTTACAGATCCACAAAACCTGGTTTCTGGGATGCCTTAAAGCAGCAATTTCAGCAGCAGCGTTTCTCAGACTGCCCGAAGATGACAGAGCGAATCAGCACAAGAAAAATATATCTGTGATGCAGAACTGCCTGGGAGGTCTCCTGCCAGGATCCTTCCCGATGGTGGAGCAGGAAGAGAAGCTGCGTAAGTGATGTGACTGAGTTGTCCCTTTGTGGTGCTGGTTTCCATTTCAGAGCCTCAGCAGTGACAGGTTCTGCTTGTCCTGCTCGAGCACGGAGAGAGGGCAACCGTGCAGGAGCTGCCGAGGCTCACCCTGCCTTGGACTGCTTCATGTTGCATCACTCACGGAACAAGCACTCCTTCAGGCTGCTTTTATTTCCTGACCTTGGCGGAGAAGAGGAAAAGGCGAATAGCAGCTACACGCCGGGATTCCCTCCTTCTGTTTTCCAAAAGAAAGTGCAGGAGGGAGTCAGTGAGCCAGGGAAAATGAGGTGAGGTGGTTTTTTGGTTTTTGATTCAAAGCCTGGTTCCAGTGGGTGTGAGTCTGGACCAGAGTTTACTTTGAAAAATGGGTGTGAAGAGCGTACAGAGAATTCTTTAACAAGAGAAGGTCCTTGCATCACAGGGAAACCTCTCCACCACACATTGTGATGAACGAAGTCCAGCTGGATATCCTCGTGGCAGGGAAGCGTGGGGAGGCGATGTATTCTGTTAGGGAAAGGGAGAGTTTTCAAATATTTGGTTTCTATTTTAAAAAATCCCACATAAATTTTCTGTGGAAACAAAGGATTTCTCATACAAATCCCCCACAAAGAATAGAGCTGCTCTCTATAAAAGCCTTTCAAGTTTTACACAGAAATATTTCCATCCAGCTTGTCCTAGAGGTGAAGGCTCTGACCCTCAGGCTCTGCAGGGGGGTGTGGATCAGGGGTGCAATCCTTATCGACATGGCTGGATATAGCTGCAAAATGGGGCGTAGCATGTGTTCAATATCCTGTAAGAAACACAGGATAACAAAAATTAGGTAGTCATCCCCTCTCCAGCTCTCTTGTGCCCAAAAGCCACTTTGTGCATGTGCAGCAGCTCTGATGGAGCAGAGCCCAGCAGAGTAAAACCAGTCACCGGTTAGTAACACAGCCAAACAAAACCAAGATGCTTTGCTACAAAGAATGCTTTTGCTTTTTTTCTACAAGATATTTCAAATGCTGCTAGACATGAAGATGGCTTGTACGCTCTAATGCACAGGGCTCGTTTCTTCCTTACATTTCCAGTGTGTGCCCTTCGGTGGAGACTGCTCCTGTGCAACATCTCTGCTCTCCCCCTTGACCAGCCCACTGCGTGCTGGACGCTGGTGCTCATCCCAGCTCCCAGCGTGGGCTGCACCAGTGAAACACAAATCATGGATAATTCTTGGGCTTTACAGTTTCAGATTTCCAGCACTTCTATTTCTTTGATTGCGAATGGTGCTCTTATTTACCTTGTTGTTTTATAATTAAAAAAAAAAAAAAAAAGTTAAGGCAGGAAGAAGAAAAGGTAGCCCAGAAAAGAACCATGAATCTGTTTTACAGAAAATGCATTCTGCATTTATTTCTTAAAGCAATTTATTTTAAATACTTTTTTTCCCTGTGAGGTTAAAAAAAAAACCCAACTTATTGAAACTCATGGGCAGAGAATTCATTTGGTTCACATTGATGGTCTCCTTCAGGCTAATGGCTGAACTTGTCTTTAAAAACCACTGCATTATTGTCAGGAGTTTGTCTTGCATGAAAAGTAAATAGCCTTTCAATGCTCAGGATTCGTTGTGGTAACTCATCATAAATCAGTGCAAAGAACAATATCAAACAATAAAAAAGAATACTTTGCCACTGTGGTGGATCTTAAAATTTTCAAATATCTGATGTTGATCAGCTCTTCCCTGGAAGCAAAAAAGCTCCTCGACCTCCCATGGAAGCTACTCTCCAGGACTGGAGTCAGCTGTGCTGTGCAATCTCTCCTTCTAGTTCTTGTCTCTTCCTTCCTCCGAACTTTCAGCCGCCACCAAATCCCAGTGACTTCTGACAAGGTCTCTAGTTACACTTCCTCAAGGTAGGATTTGAAGCTGGGTATCTGTCGCTCTCCTCTTTCTGTACGTATGTATCCTTATGATGGGCTGACCCCCAAGCCCACAAATCACAATCCTCCCTCCTTTCTCACCAAGAAATTTACTAAAAGTAACGAAATTTCTGAAAACATAAGTCTCCCATGCATCAGCCAAAAGTGGAGAAGGGTCCAGTCTGGGTCTGGAAAAGCCTGGGTACAACTCACAGCTCTTCCACCTAACTTCTCTGCGAGTAATTACACGTCTTTGCACCCCAGACATGTAATGGAGATGTAATGGTCAGTTGCAAAAGTGGTCTCAAGTCTCGTCTCAGAACTGGCTGTGTCACTACACTGTCATGATTTGTTACCCCTCTGAATTTGACTCTGTGAGATTTGAGAATTTGAGTAATTTTCAACTTTTTTTTTTTTTTTTTATTTTGGAGGCATTTTTATATGACGAAAGCTGGAATGCTGATTCTGTTACGCATGCATGAAACTGCTTTGCCAGCTTATTAGACTTTGTTTGGGCAAAACGGCTTTAGTTGATGCCTACTGCTCTTCACCAATAGACTTTATTTATAGCAGTGCACTGGTAAATGGTGAATTTCTTAAAGCAGAGAAGCTACTCCGATCCGTACTCATTCCAGCTTTGTCAGAGACAAATATTCCAACATCATATGCATTTTTGCAATCCCCATTGCAGACGTTTAATTACAGGATGATTCAGGGCACTCTCAGCAGCCAAATTCCCCTCTGTACAGTCGAAGAAGAACGTCTCTCCAAGGGTGTTTCAAAGCACGGCGACTGGCTGCCCAGTGCTAGATGGTATGACTGTCTCCTTCCCAAATAATTCAGCCTCGCACAAGAAAATAATGAATCAGGCTGGAAAAACTGCAGGAGTTCTTAAAAACAGAAAGGGTAATTTTTTAAGTGCACTCATGTCGGGTTTTCAGGCTGCTCCTCTCCAGCCACGATGGCAACACATTTATTACATGATCGAGCTCCACGTGGGCTCTTGGTTGCTGACTCTGGGGCTCCTACAGCAAAAAATAAGTAATATAGAAAGGCAAAAAGACTCAGAAAACAGCTGGTGGAGAGGCCTTGCTTTCCTGCAGGCTGTTCCCCTGGCAGCCTGTTGTCTCTGAACCTCTGGTTCAGAGTCCTTCAGGGTGCAACAGAGCAGGGACCAGGGGGCTTGCTGTCCCTGGGGCCATGTCCCTGAAGCTGATATAAACCAGGATTTTTTTTCATGGAATGGGGGAGAATCTTATTCCTTTCCAGCTCCAAAGGGACCCTGCAGGGCTGGATCCTGCAGGGCTTTGTGCACAGACCAGGTGAGATGCAAGTATCTGATGCACATAGAGAATAATGTCAAATCTGGTCTTAGCTTACTGTAATTCCACATTTTCAGCTGCGGTGAGTGCAATACTGCCTTGTTCTTCCTCAAGGCAGGTTTCTGTTCAGTTATGACAACCACTGCTCAAGGATTGCAGATTGATCCTCCAATCCTGCCCTTGGAAATTTGGTGTCACAGCTTTGGTAATGCTAGTTTGCAATATTGCCTCTTTTATACCATAGATTATCTTCTCCTGATGATACTCAGTGTGGTGGTTACCACATACGGACTGTATTTTCTGGGATATACAATGACTTCAGGCAAACAAAGAAAAAAAAAAGTGGTTCTGGAAAAATTCATTCTGTTGCCTGAATGTAAAAGGTGACAAGAGACACATGAAAATTTTCATTAGCCTGTGGGTGAGACACAAAATTTTGGGTTATAAGGACCTATTATTATTTCAGATTACATAAGAGAAATCCTTTATGAGACTTTGAGGATGCGGTCATCTATTCCCTCCCCACGCTACAAGCTCTCTGTCTCCCTCTTTGATGTGAGTAGATCTGTAACCTGGCTTCTGTAATTCCCATCAAACCTCCTAATATTTTTCATTCTAATAATGCCACTGATAACGCTAAAACCAGCCAGTTCCCCAGGAAACAGTGCAATAAATGTTTTATATAGCATCCTCTCTATAAAGTATCCTGAGGAAAACTTGACAGTGAGAAGTGGAGTAGACAGGAAAAAATTTGGGGTAACATAACTTTCATATGGGCAGTGGGAGACAGGTTTGTACATTATAGAAAGGTTAAATATAGGCTGAGTCAAGAAAAAGAGAGTGAACTGTGGTAGAAGTGGGAAATGTGCAAAAAGAAATGGTTCTTTTTCTGATAAGAGGAAAAATAGAGAATATATATTGAGATTCTGAGTCAGGTGATAAGTGAAGAAGAAAAAGCAGCAGTGAAAAAGCAGATTGGTGAATAGGCATGGGGCAGAAGAACTGGAAAAAAAACAGGTAAAATGTCACTGTCTGGGGGCTCAGAAGATGAGGCAAGCTTAAGATTTTGGAAATTAAGAAGGACTTTGGCATTGGAGGGGAAACCACAGAACAGGAGCAAAATGTTCTGCTTCCAGCAGGCAGCACTCGGGCACTGCCCCAACCACTCTTCCCGTTGAGATACAAGAATATAAAAGTGTCTGAGCCCCTCTAGCTACGGTCAGCACAGCAACTCACTGCACACACTAACGGGATGGATTTGATCTGGTTCATTTTAGATGGAGGAGGCTCAGGAGACTCCGGACGACAACCCACTGGTGTCTGCTGGGTACGTGTGATGTGTGACCTTCAAACTGGACCATCTCTCACCGCAGGAGCCTCTAGCAGTTGCCTTGAAGGGCACAGAGCAGTGCTGTTGGGGGAAAACCCAAGGTTTTCTCAAATGCACTTTGTTTTACTGCACTGAACACGAGGCTCAGCAGACATGGCTGTTGGCAATGTGCTGTGAAACAAAAGAAAAGGTGACTGTGAAAAGCTGTGGCCTCTGGGACTGTGTTTCCTAAGTGCAGGCAGCCTCTGAAGCCTGGCCTTACAGGGAAAAAGTCAAAATGAACATTTTATACCCCAGCAGCCTCTCTGCAGTGAACAGGCAGGAGCCCGTGAGGATTTAAATACAAATGCTTCTCCTTTTGACCTGCCTCTGGTTCCTTCTGATCCTTAAGACTAAACTTTGTTCTACTTACCCATGTGTGGTGCTGCTATTGTAGAGCTGCTCTTCTTTGGAGGACTGAATGCAGCAGCACTCACGATGTGTCCTGGGCCTGTCCTCTGTTTGATAAGGTGCAAAAACATCCCACTGCCTACTCCGTCAAGGGCTTGTTTCCCTGTGAAAGTCCTTTCTCTTAGCCCCTGGTTTATGATTGTCCAAGCAAATATTCTAATGAGCACTGAAATGCTGACCCTTGGGAGGGATGCTGCAGTCCCTGTGCCATGCCCTTCTCACACCCTGGCTGAAAGGGGGAGTCCAGTCCTCAGGAGAAGAACAAAACCTGAATCATGAAGTGCCTTTAATATCATAATTAATTTAATTTATTTTTTCCTTTTGTCTCATTTAGTTCCTGAGAGTATTCAAGTAACTTCTGCCTCTAAACATTGGATATTCCCATTTTCTTTCTAGCATCCCCATGTCAAAGACACAATTGAGCTTTCACGGGAAATCTGAGAAACAGAAGCAAAAGAGATAACGGAGGCTCCCGAAGCAGTGGTGGTGACAGCCCAACCAGCTTTAGTGCATTTGAGTCCTCCCTGTTGAGAATTTTTCTCACCTTCACAGAAAAGAGCAGTATCTGTTACAGCCACATGCGCTGGCTCTACAGATGCACCCTGTTGATTAGGTGAACTTTGTGTACCTGATCTTGGTGGTGTTGGGAAGCCCAGACACAGACAATATGTGCTTATTATTCATGCTTCCCCTACTCAGGTGCTGTGCATTGCTGCTGTAACCCAACCCCTAAGGATTTAGTGCTGAAGACCCCATCTTGTGTGCGGCTACCACCAGCTGTAATGACAGTCATGGTCAAGCTTCTCTGTGGTTGTATGCTCTGCTGGTTGGGCTTGCTTGAAAACAAAAATGCTGTCAGCAGGGGTGGAAATGGTCAATATTTTGAAGGATGTTGAGGCTTTTGAGATGCAGTTATCAGACTCTCATGGTACTTGGGTAATAATGCCTCTATGTGTCTGGAAAACAACCAGGATGAATGGGCTGAGACTGATGCGGCGATGTTCATGGATGGGATCATCTTAGAGAAAGCAAATGACTGGCTAGGTGCACTGTTGAGTGACTGGGTGACAAAGTGACACACAAAGTGACTTGCACAGGAGGCTGGGTTGTGTAAATGACTGTATAAATAGCTAGTGCAGGGTAGCCAGCAGACTGAAGAAAGTGAGGCTTCCCCTGTACAATGTCCAGTTCTGGCCCCGAGTATAAGAAGGGCTTTGGTGAGTGTGAGCCCAGTGGAGGGCCACCAGGGTGGTGGTGGCTGGAGCACTTGCCCTGCAAGGAGAGGCTGGAGATCAGGGCCTGTCTAGCCTGGAGAAGAGATGGCTTTGGGAGTCTTCCCCATACCTCATGGGTTTGAGGCAGTTGGGTTCTATGACCTCTCAAAATCCAACCTGAGCTCTTCTATTATTCTATAGTCTTTAGGAAAGTTAGTTCCAGTAAGTAGTTTTATCTAAACATCAATTTCATGGATGTGAGGAATCGCAAGAAGTAAACAGAATATTGGGAATTATTTGGAAGGGAGCAGAGAAATACCAGGAATCATCAACATCAAATAGTATAAATAGAAGGTGTGCCTGGATCGTGAACATCATGTGCAAACCTGTTCTCCCACCCATCATAAGGGTAGGATAGGACTAGAAAACATAGGTAGAAAGGAAAGAAGGGTAATTAAAATGTTGAAAAAGAGACAGTAATTCAGTTAGGAATATTCTTTTTTGGAAATAAGGTAACAGGGGAGGTTACCTTATATATTATATAGTAAATAAAATCATGATTATCACAAGAGCTAGGATGTCTCAGGAAAGCAGCTAGCTTGTGACTGGATGGGAGAAACAGAGTGGATTTTATCCATGACACATCATGCTTTCCATGCAAGTTTTTCAGAAAATTAAGAAAATCTAAATAAGAATACATCGCAGCAAACCTGCTATTCAGATGGAAGTATTTATCAGTTTACAGGTTTGTTAAAGAATGGCTTCACCTTCACTTATGTTAGTCATATCTCTACTCCAGTACAGATTCCTGGAAGTAACACGTTAAAGTTCTCTTCTCTAAAAATCAGAGGCTTTGCTACAGAACTCAGGATGAATTTATTACTGTATATAGCATATATCCATGTGTATGTATATAGCAATGTACCTTCTAAAAGGTGTTCTGCATTCACCCGGTATTGCTGTGCATGCATGGGGCAGACAGTAGCTGGCCAAGGAGGATGCTAGCCTGGGGCTGTGCTTGCAGGCAAGGGGGCTTCAGCCCCTCCTGCAGCCCTTGGGGCAGATGCTGCTGCTGCTTTTTTTTTTTTTTTTTCTGTCCAAAGCAAATAATTTTTTAAGTCCACTCAAAAATCTGTGTTTTCTTTTTTTCTGAAGATTTACACTTTATATAATTAAAAAATATTTCAATGTGAGTTCACTGGCAAATTCTGTCTCCCTATTTTGGAGCAAGCAGATCATACCCAGAACTGAATTTTAACTAGTATCTTTTTTTTTTCCCCCTGAAACCCACCTCCATCTTAAATTTTTCATGTAGTTACCCCATATACAGTTCACATATTGATTGCATTTGGCTAGAAGTCTTATTAAAACATCTGCTGTTAACAGCCATAAGAACACCCATAAAAGAAACAAAACTGATCTATGAGGGTTTCATGATAACCTTTGGATTCTGATTGCTTGGTTGCTCTCGTATGAAGACTATTCCCATTTTAATCCAGGACGAGGTTTAGATGGGTTTATAACAGGAAAATGTTTTATGACTCACACATTCCCAATTCTACAGACTAGACTGAATTCAGCCCCCTTTGGTGCTATGCCCAACGTCAAAAAAGCTCAATTTGAAGCTAGATTCTGCTTCTTAGCACCAGGAAACTTAGCATTAAAGAAAAAAAAAATCACCATTATGACAAGGCCTTTTAGTTTTATTCCACATCTTTAAAGTTTGTCTTCCAGCGTTGAATAGGTGCAGTCTCAGATAGAGCTGATCTTCTCATTATTACTGGAAACTCTGAAGCTGTTTATCCCCAGACAGAGAGCTGAAGGTAGAGAGTCTGTAAAATTTTCCACATAGCACAGGAATATGGGGAGAAAAGAATTCAGAAAGGAGATGCAGGGCCTTTCTCACAAACTTGAAATCCTGGCAAGAAGCTCCCTGAAGTTGTAATTGAAAATCAATCTGATATATAATTAAATTCTAGTCATCACATATGCACCAACCAGTCTCTCCAGCTCTTAGCCAAGGCAGCGGAGGAGCGGGGCGATCGATCCGGGGGGCTCCCGCGCCATCAGCAGCACTCAGCGGCTCCGCGCGGGGCTGCGCTGATGCACGGCTGGCGAGCAGGACCGCGCAGCTCCCAGACGGGAGGACAAACAGTCGACTCCAGCCGAGGTGTCCAATATTCCCTAATCATTTAAGTGCATTGCACAGCGAGCCCGGACTAGTCCCACAGTCTGTGTGCTGCCATCAGTCTTTCCAATAAATGAGCTTTGAGTAGGCTCCAGAGAGAAAAGGGAAGAAGGCTGATCAATTTTTTCCAATATTAGGTTTTCATTTTAACTTCTCCCCCTCAACCGCTACTCGGGTTAGGTGCTCTGTAATTATATTCATCAAGGTCTGTCAACATAAATTGGCAGCCCCGGTTTAAGGGCATAACTCTATTTTCTTTACTAAGTCAGAGAGAGAGAACTAGCATTGATTATTTCTTTAAAGAGGAGGAACTAGAATGGCTTTTTTCAAATTATTTAGTGTTTTTATATGCAATCTATACACAGCCCTTGCTGATCTTCCTTTATTCCTGACAAAGAGAAAATTATCTTGTCTGCTGCTCTATACACTTTTGATATTAGCATTAATATTAACTGACTTGTGTTTCTCTCCGGTGCTACATTATTAATTTGTCTAGGTATTTACAACGTCCTCTTTGCTGTAGGCATTGAGCTCTGCCAAAGTGTGCCTGCTCACACACTGCCTGTGCAGAAATCCCAGCTAACTTAGGAGTACAACAGCATTGGTCGATGTCACTCTTATGCAGAACAAGAACATTATATCAGGATGGAAAAGTAATCACGTCTAATGAAACTAATTGAATTCTTCAAAAATGCCACTAAACAGCTGGGCAGGGGGACTGATTGACATGGTTTATTTGAGCCATTGATAAACTCCCTTAAAAAGCCCCTAAGAAGGTAGGCATGAGACAGGGGGGAAGAAATATCCAAAGTCAAACAGTAGGAAGAGTAGGGCTGATAGCAAACCCCGGGAGGCCAGCCTGGCAGGTGGGTGCTGCAGGCACTTGGCTGTTTAGATGCAACTTCAGCTGTTTGTGCAGAAACTGTCCCTGCTGCTGCCTGCCTCAGGCTGGCTTGTTGTCTCTGAAAGCTTTGTCTCTTCAAAACGAATCCAGCTCCTGCAGCAAGAGGAAAAAACGTATTCCTTTGCTACTTGAAAGAACAAGCAAACAAACTCCAGACTAGTAACTTTTTTTTCTGAGACTTCAGTGCCCCCGTGCCTGGTGCGTGTGGGCTGGTGGCTGTGCAGCAGCGGTACCCAGCCCTCCTGGACCTTGCAGCCGCCTGCACACCCGTGTCCTGCCTCTGGCTGCCCTGCTTGCAGCATCCCACACCAGCAGCAGTGCTGCTTGGTGCGGGGAAGCCCCCAGAAGCAGGAAAGAAATTCAGTGTAGTGTGGTTGATACTAAGACAGCTATGATGCAGTGGGGGGACAAACACTCTCGCGTTGAGCATGACTCTGAAAGCAGGACAGGCCATGGGGTCCATCGGGGAAGCTGAGTGTGGAAAGAAGAAAAGACCTTGTACGTTTCCCCAGGACAATGAAAGGATTCAGGAAAGGACAGCAATGACACACAGCAGTTATTTTATTTGGGTGTTCTCCTTCTGCCGTGCATGTAGCTGCTACACTCTGTCCTTGGTCAACAGCCAAACCTGGACTTCTTCAGGACGTGTGGGTTGTTGTGCTAATCCTCTGCCTTAGGAGGAGAGACGTGGGCTTCCCCCTCCTTCTGTGTTTTTGCTGTTGTATCGATAACTATTTGCCTGCCTTTGTTTTCTTTTCCTGAGTTTCACAACTCCACATCTCAGGGGCAGCCCTGTGGAGTTGCTTAGGGATGGGCTAAACCCTGTCTTTAAGGGGGCTGGTGAGGGACAAGCTGAGATGGCCAGGTAAGAGGAGAAATGGCAGAAACCAGAGACAGATGTCCCAGATGGGTGATGCTGGGACTGCAGATCAAGCAGGCGGATGCTGCGACGAGGTCCTGGGAAGCAGGGCTGTGGTGAGCAGATGCTTGAGGAGACAGCTGGGGAAAAGACAGCCTGGAGCAGAAGGTGTCAAGCCCCGGCTCAATTAGGCTATGGCACATTTCCTTCGAGAAGCAAAACAAAGATTGCTCAGTCCCATCATTCATCCGACATCCTCACTGCACACCCTGCCACTTTCCTCTTCCCTATTGGGGCTAACAGCTTGCCAATGCTGCTTTGTTTTATCAGGTGGCTAAAATCCAAGTTTCAGGTTCAGCTGTCACTGGGGACTGCACCAGTGTCACAAGGATGCCACTGGATGATTGTATTTTATTGCTTTCTCATAGAAGGTCCCTGCTGAAAAAAACAGGTTTAAGAAACATAGTGTAAAAACGTTACATGCAGTATTAAATTAAAAGTTAATGATGCATGATTCATTGCTCCTTTGCAATGAGTTTTCAGGACATGGAGTAGTTCACTAGTTTGTGCTGAGGTGAATGAATAGTTTCTGCAAGAAAAAAGGTAAAAGGAGAACTGGAACTATTTAATTTTGCCATGTTAACTATGGACTTGAAAGGAAAGATTTTATTTGCCGTATTATCTTATTAATTTAAGATCGTAAATATGCACAAGATGTTTTGATTTGGATCAAACGAAATGATCTCCTGGTGGAGAATTCCCCATTTTCCAGGTGGGAACCAGAGGCTGAGGTCAGAGACTACCTGCTGAATTTGGAGCACCTACCTGAGGTGCCAGAACCTTGATTTTCTAGCATTTAGCATCAGGTTGTACTATGGATGTGCAAAGCACAATTTGCGTTGACTTGGTTCATGACTGAGAGCTTGGGAACATCAACAAATCAATGCCCAATGCATCGGGCAGCCAGGAAAAGGGACAATCTCCCATTCCTCTTCAACATCAGTGATCACTCTCAGACCCTGGGGCTTCCTCTGATCACTGTCTCTTCAGTGGAGCACTACTTCTTAAAAAAAAAAAATCATATTCACATTTCTAAACAAAAAATAAGGTACCTGAGGGTCTGATGCTGTGTAATGCATTTTGTTACACAGTGAGGATCCCCCACGGGTAGCTGAAATGCTATTTCTTTCTCTTCTCATTAAAACAGTGAATTCCACTTGGGTTTGTGTAGGCTGCCTGGAAGGAGATGCAGAGAGAAATAAGAATTTTTATTTTGACCCTTCCCAGCAAATTCAAGTGCTTGGTTACAAATTAAAAGTGAGCCCAGGGGCTATAGAAATACCAAAGAAAAAGGGCTGTAAGATTGTTTTCCTTTAGAAGAAGGAGAAGACCATATGCATCCTGTAGGGCTCTCTTACAAGCGCACAAGAAACAGGTCTTTCCCTTATATTCAGAAATTAGAATGCGTGTAACTCCTTTGAGTTGATTGGAACTGCTGTTTGATGTGCTTGGATAGGACTTGTAGGTGAAGCATGACTGCTTGGGCTCCAGTAGGATCAC
The DNA here is from genome assembly GCA_013400615.1 of Syrrhaptes paradoxus. NCBI lineage: Eukaryota > Metazoa > Chordata > Aves > Pterocliformes > Pteroclidae > Syrrhaptes > Syrrhaptes paradoxus. Next base: position 38,130 of record VZTO01000068.1, read on the forward strand.
AGAATCACAGAATCATAGAATGATTTGGGTTGGAAGGGACCTTTAGAGGTCATCTAGTCCAACCCCTGCTTATTTTGAGTAGAGTCTTTTGGATTAAGCGATACCCACAGGTATGATTAGGTTGGAAGCTCTGAAGAGCCATCATTTTGTCCTGTGATTGCCGTGCACCGTTTCAGCATGGTGCACAGTCTCACACATCGGTAATCACATCCATAGCCCTGTGGTTTCTTGTGGTTCTCCTGCTTTGCAGACCAGGAAAACCCTGCACCGGTAGCTCCTTAGTGTGCACTTCACTGTCACCAGCCCCTGGCCAGGTATCTTCCCACCTCCTGATACTGCTTTTCATTGCTGGCTATTTCTCTTTTTACAGAATATGGTTTTCTCATGACAGAAGCCAGGCCTTTTGGAAATTTGCTATCAACTCTTGGCAGTCCTTAAAATGCTGAACTAATAAAATCACGGAGCCTGGTGCTTTTCTCTTTCCAGTGAACGAGAACAAAATATGAATCACCTCTCTCCCAAATTCCTCTACCTTGCTCAGTCAAACTTTGTTCTGGTGAACCTTAAAAATCTGGATTTGAACAGGGATATGCAGCATGATTCCAGGTTTAGGTCTAGTCTCTTCTGCCCTCCCTCCCCCAGCCCCATTTCTGTTTGCTTCAACTTCACCTGAGTCATTTGTCTGCCTGTCCCTTTGTCTCTCCACTCCTGGAAAGCCATTGGAATTGATTTCTGTAAGTATTTTAAACACTTCTGCCAGTCCCTGCAGGGCTGTCTCAGACTCTGCGCAGATTGCTGTCAGTTGGGATGGTACTGGAAGACGCTACGTTCAGACAAAGGGAGAAATCCCCCTTCCCACATCCTTCTGTTTCACATTTCTTTTCTGGCCTTCTAAGCAGAAAATTTTCCTGATGCTTTGAAATAAATAGTCAGTGGAAATAAATATGAAATCCTGGCTCCATGGAAATCAATAGCAAAATGCCTGCTTGACTTCAAAGGGCTGACCTGCAGGGTTAATGGCACTAATTTAATGCTGCACAGAAGATAAAATCCACTTGTGAGCCCTGTACTGTACCTGAGGAGCTGAGGGTTAAAACGTGACATTGTTACTAGCTGGTTTAGGTGAAACAGAACCTCATTTTTCTCATGGCTTGGACAATTGTGGACTTTGTCATCCTTTTCCTATAAGTAAGCTAATCTTTTTATTGATATAGTGCACACCAAGTACTGCAGTGATTTGCGACGCGGGAAAGCCTTTTGTTGCGATTTCAGCGTGGCCCTGAATGCAGCTTTAACGACAGAAATGGAAAAACCAGTTACACACGCCAAAACATTATTCTGAGAGTTCCTCTGAACGATTCGAAGGCCTGCAAGCCCTACTAATACAAAGAGATTGTGGAAAATCTGCAGGCAGCATTTGAATCACATTGTCTTTATGCAACACATGGCATCATACAGTTTGTTTAAATCAGAGCCCTGCGGACCAAATCCACTTGGAAGAAATGTGATCGGTTCTGTGGAGCTGCCGGGCATTAACCAAACAGGTGTGGGAGACATGCCTGCAGTCATCTGGGAAAATGTCAGAGCAGAACAGGGGCGTTAGGAAGACTCCAGAAGCTGGGTGTGAGGTTTTAAGTTTTGTCCTAACCAGACTTGGAAAGATGTTTATCTCAATTAAAGTTAACCAGTTCAAAGCCTTATTGCTTTGCGTCACATTTGCACAACGGAGTCACAAACACATATTTAAGGAAACCTGAAATAAAATAGCTAATTACTAAGTTTCAGCCTTTTTTTTTTTTTTTTTTTTTTTTTTAAAGAGGACCTAGAAATAAGACCTGGGTGGTGAAACAATTAATTGAAACCATTTTGCCATTCAGTCAAATGTTTCAAGTGATCTGATAAACTGGTGGGACTTGAAATGACTTTTGTTCTTGTTAAGGCACCGTTCGTCCCTCCCGGCATGGTCCTGCCTGCCCCGCTCCCCTCTCCCCAGCCGCCCTGGTCTGTACACAGCAGAGGAGCGCAGGAGAACGCCGTGGCAGGGCACAAATGGCTTTCCTGCTGAAACACGCCTGCACCCCACCCAGGCACAGGGCTGTCTCCGAAAACTAATTGGCCAAGTTAGAATAAGCAGACGGTCATGTCCGTGTTTACATGCACTTCAGGGGTTTTGCAGCCTGAAAAGTGACCAGGATTGACACAGTGCTGTGTACTGCCTTGCGTTCCCAGCCCTAAGAACCCAGCATCTCGGTTTGGCCATCCTGGGAACCCTGTCTCAGAGTTGCCTTGAGTTTATTGTCTTTTTGTTGTTTGCACAGACTGTACTGGGATATCAGGCTGGGCTTTGTAATAACTCTGTCTTTGGGCAGAGGTCATGGGATTTGCTGGCAATTCTATTCTGTCCTTGGTGAACAGTCACGCTGTGTTCGGGGAGGTTTCAACATCATCTCCCTCCATGCAAAGGGGATTTCTTCAAAGGCTGCTGCCTAGCACAGCTCCTGCTCTATCAGGCTGAGGGTGGGAAGGCATCTCCCCCACCACTGCCTTTTCTGCGAGTTGTGAGGGGAATGCAAAGGTCTCCAGAAGTAGAAGGTCCTTGCCTATTTTTTTTATGAAGAGCATGGCTTCTTCTCCAGCACATGTGGGTTCATGCTAACAGCTTTGCGTGGACAAGCAATGTACCTTCATTATTTTAGGCTAGCAAACAGCGTAATAATATGTATTACCTGAAATGTCATTTTTTTAATTAACTGTGTGGGAGAAAATAAGTGATGCTGCTTTCCACTTGTGGCACTTCGACCTGCCCAGGCTGCAGCACTCGCTCCGTGTGCAGCTCTGCAGAGGTGATGGTTGCACGACCACATTTTCCCTCTTCACGTTGCTTTCCTGTCCATACTCCTGTGAGAAGTCCTTCAACACCGTTAGGTTCAGTGAGAAAACCCCTGCAGTTCAGCCACACATGCACGCAAGTGCTTCCACTTTTATTTTTTGATCAAGCCCTGCTGTCTGCTCTTCCACTTAAAACTGACCAGAACATTTAATCTGTGATCACAGAACATACCTGGGGTAACCACAGCGATGGTAAAGTGATGTGTGGAAACTATTTGAAGTGTTTAAGGTTATTCTCCTGACATTTAGCAACTGGAAACAACAAAAATCTTGTTTGGTCAGTGTGTATTTTACAGACCATCGGTTACCACATCCCCAGCCAGCAAGATGCCACCGCGGTACTCGCCTTGTCCCGCTCCCCAGATCTCAGCCCTTCCCTGTGCAGGGGACCGAGGGGCAAAGGTTTGCAGCTGTCAGAGTTTCTGCCTCTGCTGAGGACCTCTTCAGCTTGCAAAATGAAGACATAGAAATTAATACAATTTTCTCTACCTTTCTGAAGCTAGTCATAGTTCTTTGGGGTCTCTTCAAATCACAAAGTTTCATCAACAGCAAAATAATAAGGGATGTCTTGCTTCCATTAGGGTTAATATCACAATTTTGCCTGATTATTCTTAGTACATAACTCCGTGGAAACAATGCATCTTTTGTAATAAAGCTTCTACCAGAAACCTTGGATGTTTTACAAGAAGAAAACATTGGCTAAGGCTGCGACATAAAAATGTGGTATATGATTCCCATATAGATGTGTAGCATTAGTATATGCTGCCATGCCAGAATGGTATGCCACATTCAGAACGGGAGGGATGACGGAAATGTATTTTTCTGCTGCCTGTTCCATGTCTTTTTTTTTTTTTTTTTCCAAGTGAGGCATGTAGTGCAATATATTCAAGTAATAATAGCCTTAAAATCACTTGCCTTCAAAAGAGGCAAAGAGCTCCAGAGTATTCTCTGCATCCAAAACTATGCCCTTATGGTTTCAATTAAAAGGAAATCATTTGCTTTGTGAAACTTTGCCTGGATCTTTAATTCTTCCTCATTGTGTGAATACAGCTCTAAAAAGCTACTGTTCTTGAAGTTGCTAATCAGATTTGAGTTGGTAACAGTCATATGTCATGTTGTATCATGTCATAAGAATATTGGTGTTTCAGTCCAGTCTGCAATGATGAAAGTTTCCTATCTTCTTCTTGCTGGCCTTTGCAATACATAGTTTATGCACTCTGCTGCCCAAGACTATTTTCAAGTTTTCAGATGACTTTTCTGATGCTTCTCAACAAAGCAGCACTTTAATCTTTCCAACCATGGCGTTGATTACATTATTCTTGTGAAGAGCATGTGCTATTGATCTTTCCTTCACAAAAGAAGCATGAACATGAAAGCAAGCGCCAATGGCCAACTGGTGATTAACTATGAACTTTCCTGTCCTCTTTAACTGTCCAGTATAGTAACTTCTTTCACAACAGAGCAGGAAAGGAAACTACGTCCAGCCCACAAGGCACACGGTACATACATCACTCTGCGCCCAAATCCCTGGTGTGAGCAGTGGTTTGGTACGGTTGCAGCTACACAAAGCAGGCTCAGTGTGCGCAGCTGGTGGATCCAGAGGCTCCACCTTCTCTCTGTTCACTGGTGTTCTACTCAAGAGCTCAGTCTACCATATCTTCCTCTTCTCATTTTTCCCTGCATCAGCAGCAGCTGTGATGATCCAGAGCACTGCACCAGCCACTGAAGGGAACTGGGTATTTCCTGTGTTTTCCCCAAAACGTGCAAGATACCAGCATCCTTCAGCCGCAAGGACAGTGTTCACGCTGAAGGAAGCGCTTGTCCCTTCGGTGTCCCACTGTGAATTACGGCATCTGCTTTCAGAAGAGGTCCACTTTGCACAGCACATAGTGGTCTCCTCCTGCTTTACACCGTGCTCCCACCTACTGAGGATGGAAATGCTCTTCTTGACTTTTTCACATCGTGGTATTTTCCACAATTCCACATAAAGAAATGAATTGTTGCTCATTTAGAAATGGCAATATGAAGTTGTGAGCATCACTAAATGGCTGAGTAAAAGCAGGAGGGTTTGATTTGAAGTGCCGAGTGGCAGCAACCGTGTGTCTTGTCATTTTCTCACTTTACCTTATGATATTCTGTTGACTAATTGATATTGCGACAATGAGGGAACTGCTTCCAAAAGAGTCAATTACTTAGTCCAAAATGGCTAATAAAAATGTCCTATGAATTGAAATGTAGTTCAGTTTGAAAAGAAATTATATCTCCCTAGAGACTAGTAAGTGGTTTGGGAAAAATGTGTTCCACTGTTCTCTTCTTTGTTGCAATAGTATATGCTGGAAAATATCCTTCTATTACATTTGGTTGACTTTAAAGATGTACTGGTTCAAATAAATAGATGGAAGAATAAACCAAGAATGATTTCTTGTGAATGCTGCTAAATGAAAATCGATGAACTGTAGGCACTCAAGGCGAACAAGTCTACATCTACTTAACATTTCCTTGGGCGTTTTGCTGGCCAGTTTTGCAGCCGTTGGCAAACCAGCAGCTTTCATTTCGTACGGGCTAGTTGTTGTTGCTTTGTGTTGTGCTCTGCTGAAACCAGGACATACCCCTAATATATTACTAGCTTCTGTTTTATTTCTTTTTCATCCACTGTCGTATCTGATCACATCACTCTGAGAGATCTTCCCAAGAGCAGTCAGACCATCAATAACATCTGGTTTATCTCTGTATTTTCTCTAGGTTTGGCAATTTCAGCATGATCATTTACGAGTGTTTTTCCACCTTCCTCAGTCAGACCACTTTATGAAGATGGGTAAACGACATTATCTCCACTTAATAGATGGAAACAGTGATGCAGAGAGAGAATGAGAGGCTTCCTCAGGCCACAATGAATCAGTGCCGAGCTTCCCAAAGATCCAGGTCTCCTAATGCCCAGTCCATGTCTGACTTGCAATGGCACAACTGCATCCGTGGTAGAAGCGAGGCCAGAGACTCATGCAGCGCTGGTTGCTTTCTTTGGGTGTGCTGGGCATCGCTGTTACGCATGAAGGAAAATACTTGCTCTCAGATTTGCAAGAATGAAAAAAAAAAAGTTTATTCAAGTGTTTCCTAAAAATATTTATTGAATATTATGAACAAAACTTGATGTGAGACATAAATGCAGTTCAGCTGCAGTTCAGCAGAGATTCCCCAGCTGGTTTTGGCTGAGATAGCCTGGTGCCAGCAGCCATCTGGCTGTGTTGGTGCCTTACCAAGACACAGGGCATCGGACCAGCTCAGCTATTTCTAAGTTATATTAATACCATTTCTGAAGATGAGGAAATCTGCCACCCAGGCTCCCAGGATGCATCAAGGCATTTCTCGTCAAGTAATATGCACAATGGGTTAGCTGTGGTGTGCTCTGGGTGATTCGTCTTTAAGTTGGAGGGACATGGATTTTATGGAAGGACAACTCACTGGATAAGGAACTGGCTAGATGGCCGCACTCAAAGAGTGGTGGTCAATGGCTCAATGTCCACGTGGAGACCAGTGACAAGTGGTGTTCCACAGGGGTCAGTACTGGGACCAGTGTTGTTTAACATCTTTGTTGGAAACATGGACAGTGGGATGGAGTGC
>VZTO01000069.1:1813-40417 GCA_013400615.1 Syrrhaptes paradoxus
CTACTCTGGCAGGACCAGATGGCAAACAACACATTTCTTGTGTCCTGACTTGAGCATGAAACTAGTGTCAGACCAGCAAAGAAGGTGAAACCAGGCAGAAGCTTTGAGATGTTCCTGCAACTTCATGCTGCGCCCATGGGGCACCCACCGTTAGAGTGTTCCCAGTTCTTGTCTTGCCATCACCACTTCTCTGAAAAACCCACCTCCTGGGGTCATGAAGCTGTCTAGGACGTTCTCTTTTCTTTATTTCCAAGCAAAAGTCTGCAGAGAAAAATTTGACATGCTCAGCACCGCCCATGTGCTGGAGGGTAACGCGTGGTTATTGCTGGGATTAGGACTTCGCTGGAAACAGCTGGGGTCTGTGACTCATGTTCATAGCTTGGCCCATTTTGCTCATCCTTGGATGGAAACCCTTCTAACTGGATTTCCTTTGCAATTTGTGGCTGCTTTCACTGTATCTGGTTGGACATAAAGCCACGCAGGGAAAGGCTGGGCGGCAAAGAAAGCTCCATCTGATTGTCCAGCTTCGCCTTTTCCGGCAGTGCTCTGAACCAAGAGTGAAAGGAGAGTTGGGAATTGTATAACTGGTGCCAGTAGCCTGAAAAAACAATGAAAAGGAGGCAGATTATTCCCCAAACAGGAATATCATGAATTCACCATTTGCGTCCAGCAACACAAGGGAACAAAATTCGTACCACGGACTTCTGCAAAGGTGAGTGCTGGAAGTCTGGTTGCTCAGCAAAGGGAGATGCTATCAGATGAAACCCGGAGTTAGGAAGTGAGCGCCTAGTGAAAGCAGTTAGGTATTTAATTTACATTTGTGTCATGGGAGATCTTCTCTCACATGTGCCTGTGTGTGTGTGCGGGCACACGCACATGCCTGGGGGATGAGGTTCACTGCTCAGCCCGGCCTTTTCCCACAGACTCGGAGCTCGCGATACTGCTGGAGCGTGTTCAGGTGGAGACTCAGGCTGGAGCTCTGCAGGGTGATCAGGGCATCCCACGTGCAATCTTTCCCTAAGAAACAGTTGGGTGTTTACACTCAGGGAAGATCTTGAATTCAATGAGAGGCTCAGTTTTGCAGGTGAGGCCATTGCAATGAGGCCAAAAGAGTTCAAGCACCCAATTACGAAGGCGCGTTTCCTCGCAGCTGGCCACCTCACTGCACACACCAGCTTCTGAAATGCCTCCAGCAAGATCCCCAAATTGCCAGATACACAACTAGTGACCAGCCATGTAGATGGAGCTACGTATATATCCACTGTACTCCACAGGGCACGGCAGCTGTCTGGCCAGCATGGCCTTTGCAGACACAAAAAATAATACTTTCAATATTATTTCTTCTCTTTGAACATAACCAGACACACGTGAGCTGCTTTGCACAGACAGGTGCTAATTCATCCCATTCAAAACCTTCCATGCTATTTAATTTTACTCCTCTCTACAAAAATTTCATGTTCTCAGAGGCTCAACTTCACCCCTAATATACCCACAACAGGGTATAAATGGCAAAAAATCCACTGACTTCATTCTCCCCTTTCACATCCAAGTGGAAAAAGATTGAAATTAATTGATCAAATTCCAAATTTTGAAGTGTTCCCTGCCAATCACCTGTGTAGTGATGCTAAGCCATCCTGTCCTGCCCGGCTGGTGTTGAGGAGCTTTAGTCTGAAGAGGCTGTACTGAAACCAGGACAGAAGTGGGCATGCGGACAATTCTCTTTTTTTACTGCTGTTGAGCAGCTGAGCCTGATCTTCATTGCTCTGTCACAAAAAAAATAAAGATTGCAGATAATGAGCTAATAACACTTCACTTTCCCAGCCTGCTTTGCATCTTCAAAGCGCTCCACAAGAACAAACTAATTAACTGTCCACAGAAGAAGCTCATGACTAACAACTGAGAAACCATGTGAGTCAAGCCGCTTGCAACAGCTCTTTGCAGATTTCAGTAAAAACTCATTTTGAAGGAAGGTCTGTTTACCGGCCCGACTGGTCACACCAATCCCCGGCCACATTCCAGGGGTGTGAGCGGCAGGGACCGACCCAGCCCAGGAGAACCCCCACCGACTTCAAAAGAGCAACACCTCGACAGGAATGCCCCAAAACCAACCGTGTGGCTTCCTCCTTTTAATTTGCACGCGCGGTCAGCGCGAGTTGAAACTGCTGAGCTAACAGTCCCTCTGCAAACCTCCGCGAAACGAGGGCGCATCCCGCTCTGCACCAGGAGACTTTATTTTCAATAAACAGCCTTTTTCCAAAGCCATTAATTCAGAAAGAACACACCGTACCGGGGTCTGCTAGTGGAGAATTAGCTTTCCGTCATGGAACCTTGGGTGCTATCAACCTGGCCTTGGAGCTGTCTCTCCAGCTGGAGGAGCATGTTGAGGTCCCAGCTCTCTTATTCCTTGCTTTGGGCAAATTATTAAACTGCCGCAAGAATGTGACTTCTCTTGCAGGTCCTTGGCTTTTGGGGAATGTGGATCACATTTACTTGAGCAAAATGAGGGATGAGAACGTCATCTTTTTCTGTGGGTAAAGGAACTCGGAGACCCAGCCTTAAGAAAGAATTTAGACATTTCAGGCCAAGAATTTTTTCTTGGAAACTCCTGCCTACCTGCATATATTTCCACCAGGAAATATCCCTGGTCTGCCTCTGAGGCAGAACTTCTAAATGATGGACCAAAGAAAACCCATCTTCCTGGATCCTCCGCAAATTTCCGCCCCAAGGTTGTGGGGACTGCTGGGGAGGAAACGCAGCTGTGGGACTTGCTAAAGGGTAGGTGTCTTTCCAAGGGAGACACCAAATCCCAGGACACGCTTCAGGGATGCCAGCCCCCGTCTTACAACATCTCAGTCCAGGACTGCTGGGATGTCAATGTATGCTCCCCACTGTAGCGTAGGCGTCCATCCCACCCAGCGTGCGGGCTGCTGAGGGCCCTGGGGTGAAGCACTTTCCACCCTTCTCTTTTCTCTAAGGTGTTAGAAAGCCTGATTCAAAACTGTGACTTCCACCAAAGGATTCAGGTGCCTTAAAGCAACCACCTTCTGCAGTTGTAACCCCCACATCGATGAGGAAGGTCCTACAGGACAAATGCTTTTCCATAGAGCACGGGGCTAGACTTCCAAAATCTGTCTCGACACTCTGGGGTCTGGAAAAGAAAATCCACGGAGGATTTTTGTGCCTATGAGAGCCCATGTCTTTGTGAAACACCCACAATTGCTATTTATGCTGTACCCAGTCACCCAAGTCTGGGACTTGTAGCAGGCAGTGATTGCACCCCCTTGGTTCCTCACCTCGTTCATGGGTAGAAGCTTTGGGGACTTTTGCATCATTTTTCCTTCTTCCCAAAATAAAAATTGCTTCCTTCTGAGCTGTTTATCATTTTGCATGCTGGTAGGTTGTCCCGGCCTTAGCCCAAGGGCCTGCAAGCTGCAATTGGGATTTTTCTCTAGCAGCCAAGAAATGACAGCAATTTCCAGAATCCTTTAGTTACTCTTCCTTCTCAATGACAATGTTTGGATGGCTGCAGTTAATCACAGGGCTCAGGAACTTATGGAACTAATTGCCCCATTGAGCAAATAACCAGGAGCTGGTTCCCATCCCGCCGCAGTGTGCTCCTTGCAGCCAGGACCCCATCCTCTTGGCTTTGCCCTGCCAGGTCACATAACATTGAATCACCCTCTGGAGATATTTATCTCTGCCCACTGCTGGGAGAGACCTGGAATTGAAATCAGGCCGCAAGTACATCTGCTAGTGATTCTGGGATGAATCTGGACCTATGGTTCCTGATCTAATCCGTTGAGCCCTGGCTGGAGCTGATGGTCTCCAGGGATCCTACAGATGCATCTGGAGCCCAACACTGACACGGAGATCTCCTCCACGCTGTCACTGCTCTGCCATGGAGCCCTTGGTACAGCCAATCCAGCTTGGCAGCCACGGAGGACGTGCTCTGGGCTGCAAGGCAGGTGATGGGGACGTCCATGAGATGCTCAGCCCAAGGGAGGAGACCCGCTCTCCTGACAGAGCCCTTAGGCACCTCTTCCAGCACCCAGAAATGCTTCTTCATCTTTTCCAGGATGATTCTGATTGTAGTTATTTCAAAGAATTTGAAACTCTGGCCTGGACAAAAACTCTAAGGTGGAAAACCGCTCAAAGCCAAATGTTCCCTTTCCAAAACATGTTAGTCCAAAAAATCAGCAGAATTTGAGAATTACAGAACTTAGTTGAATTTTATATTCTATTTTATTTTAAAGGTGTGGCACAGCACAGAGCTAATACACTGACAGATCATAGCACAGCACTGCAACACCACCTGAAAAGGTACAATAATTGCTCTATTTTTACAGCTAATCAACAGCATCTGGCTCACAGTGAAAGATCAAAGCGTTTCCCTGGATCAAAGTGTTCTGCCTTTGTCATGATATCCAAGTCAGATTTATTGCTCTGCGAAGGCACAAGTGTGTTTGTTTACAGGTGCAGATAAAAGGTACGAGCGGCTCACAACGCTTCCGAAACCAGGAGAGCACTGCCAATAGAGTAATTTCAATATTGCACCGCGCCACAATCTCACACATCAGTTGTAGTGTGTGGCGCTGGAATTATAAACCAGCGTCGAATAAAGAGAGCACTGAACGCTGCAGCTCAGCCGGAGTTAAAAACCAGAGCTCAAAGCCATCCTCATATCAAGCCAAGGAGATAGGAACTTGAATCTTCATCTCACCAGCGAGTGCTGTGACCTCTGAGCTGTTAGATAAGGGATGTATGGCCTTCCTCTGCTGCTCTTGCCTCCTTCTCCTCTGTGTCTTTTAAGGCTCAGCCTTGGAGACTGAGCAAAAAATCCATCTTCTTTGTGCAGGTGCTGAGCAGCATCAGGCTTCATCAGCATCAATTCCAGCAGCTGCAGCGTTCAGGCTGGTAGCAAACAGCAGGCAGGGATTAGGCCAGTGTGGTGGCATCTCAGGGCAGGGGTCGGGCACTCCTGGGTCTGGCAGTGCACTCAAATAATCTGCAGCAGACCAGCTTATTCCGTATTTATTTCGTGCAGGAAGGTGTACAAAGAGAACTGCTGCGTAATGAGGATTTTCCCAGGCACGGGTCATGCCAGATCTGAAGGCAAAGCCTGCAAGTTCACACCTCAGCAGGCATGTCCATCTCTTTCAGTTTCCAACTGGCCCAAATTGGAGCTTATCTGGAACCCCATGCTGGGTCCTTCTCTGATGAGACTTGTCCAGTGCACTCGGGCTCCTCTGGTCCAGCTCCTCGCTGCCAGCACAGCTCCTGGCACCTCTGCTTCCTCTGCCAGAGCACAGACTCAGCCCACCGTAAATGAGTGATACCCTGAAACGCATCCCCTGCTGTTGGGCATCTCTGTCCTGGGACATCCCCCCAGGACTGCCTCGGGGTGCCGTGGGCACAGTTCCCCTCTGCCCATCGCTGGTGGTTCACTTTCCTCTGGAGGTGTGGTGCAGGATCTGGCACAGCAAGAGCTCAGAGGGTGCATGTGCACACACGTACCTGTGATTGCGTGTGTGTGCGTGTGCACGCATGTCTGGGACCCTGCATGTGTGTGTGCGTGTGCACGCGTGTCTGGGACTCTGTATGTGTGTGTGTGCATCTGCACGCATGTCTGGGACTCTGCGTGCGCACGTGCACACGTGTCTGGGCCTCTGTGTGTATGTGCATGTGCACGCGTGTCTGCGACTCTGTGTGTGTGTGTGCATGTGCACGCGAGTCTGGGACTCTGTGTGTGTGTGCATGTGCACGCGAGTCTGGGACTCTGTGTGTGTGTGTGTGCATCTGCACGCATGTCTGGGACTCTGCGTGTGCACGTGCACACGTGTCTGGGACTCTGTGTGTGTGTGTGCATTTGTAGGCAAGGGAGCACACGGCTCCCTTCCTCTGCAGGGAGCAGGACAGTGTCAGAAGGAGAGCAGCAGACAGGAATATTCTGAAGATACCCGACCTCAGAGCTGCAAATGTGAGGCTCTGAGACCCACCTCCTAGGGGTTTGCCCAGAGATGACACCCTGGGAGGACTGCTAAAGGCTTTGGCGTTTGTCTCACAGCTCACTGATTGCTGCAGAGCTTCGTGCCCCAGCTCAGCATGGGTGAGTTTGGTCTCCGTGTCTCTGCTGGAGCAGAGATGGGTCGGGATCTGTGCAGCTGAGGCTGGCAGTGTGGTGCAGCAGGACCAGTTCCCTCCAGTGCTCCAAACCTCCCTGAGATCTGTGTCATCCCCTGACCTGGGCACTGCCTGTGACTGCCAGAGCCACCTCTGCAGGGATTTCTGCTCGCAGCAGTGCTGGAGCTCAGCACCACTCCCGGTCGGGGTACGTGATGCAGCACCGCCTTTACCGGTCCTTTACCTTATGGATCTGATGCTGGGCAAAGGGCTGGTCCCAGCATCTCAGTGCTCCTGCCCTGCACCAGAGAGCATCGCTTACACCTAGGACTTCAGCTGAAACCTGGGCATGAGCGCACATGCAAAAGCAATGATTCAGACATCACCGGGAAGCTTATTTTTCCTTCCACTAAGCGCCAATAAAATGCTGCTTCCAGACAAAGCCTCTTCCTTTCCATCCCAGAGCATTGTTGCCTGCTTTGTCAGCAGGACTTGTCTCATGGACACAGGTCATTGCGCAGATGCTAAACTGTTCTTGCGGTGCATTAAAACTTCATTGATGATTTAACACATCTGTGGAATCAGCATAAACCATGGGCGACTTTAACAAATTAAAAGCAATTGATACCTATAAATTAGCTGCTATAGGCAGTGATTCACAGGGATAAGATATTAAATGAAACCATGTTTTATAAGGCGTTTAAAAGTAATCGTAAAAACTTGCAAACGTCAGATGCTTGCATGAACAAATGGACCTGCCCTGCAGGTGAGTGCGCTGAGGAGGGGCATTGCACAGCAACACGATGGTTTGGGACTCTGAAGATGAGAGCTCCAGGTCTGGAAGGTGTTTAAACATTCAACATTTACATCCTTTTACTCTCTTCTAAAATATAGCCTGTTGTTAGACATGACCTGCAAAAAATCAGAGGTTGCACTGCTTCTTTTTCTGCAGTTTCACGTTGGCCTTTGGCCTTGGCTTGAGCTCAAGGCTGGGCACCCCGGTACTTCTGGGGACAGTGGCACTGTAGATCTGTGCGATGTGGCCACCCCATGAGTCTGAGGTTCATGGATGGTGAAAGCAGTGAGCTGCACACCATGCTCCAAAGGACAGGCAATGCCCAGCAGCATCCAGTACCATCTGCTCCACGAGCTCAAACACCCTGAACATCACTGGAAAAACACACCCCGTGCTGGGCCATGCCTGGGTGGTGGGGACTCTGTGTGCCAGACAGGATCCGCTGTCAGCACAGGCATTGGTGTGTGTTATCCCACGGGTGCTGGCACCCCATCTCCAGCCCCCAAGGACTCCAGTCCCCTGTCCTGCACTGGGGAGCAGGGGCAGTGGCTGACCCAGGGAGCGAAGCAGGAGGCACAGAGCAGCCCATGCTCACCGTGCTCATCCAGCACCTTCGGCAGGCTCTGTCCTCCAACACGCACCCCAGCACCCCTGCGCTGGCCCTGCCTGCCTCTCCTCCACACGCTGCTCTTGCTCCACAGACCAGGGGCCACTCAAACAGCATTGTGCCTGACGGGGGGAAGCAACACGGGAACAGCTCCAAGGTGGGGGTGATGGGATGCTCCAGCATGTGCCCCAGCTGAGATCGAGAGGCTCCACGTCCCGATCTGGAGACACATCACTCCTTTGTCCCGCAGGTCCCTGTGGACCACTGCAGCTAAGTCACGGACCATCATGCTGGCAGTGTGGGCACCTGCGTGACCCTGGGACATGCATTGGCCAGGTGGCCCTGGACAGCACTCCCAGAATCTCCTGTGCTGTCCAGAGCATGTCTGGCTGATGTGACCTGATCAAAGACACGAGCAGGCTCCTTCAGTCTGTAGCTGCAGTGGCAGGCCAGGCTCTACAGTACCTGTATTTCATCGTGGCTTTGCCTCTGGGACCGGTCCTGGGTCCTGAGTAGGCAGAGAAGAGCATGAGGGTGCCTTACACCCAGCTCTGGTTTAGCACAACCACAGCCCAAAACGTCAGCTCAGTATTTTTCCAGCACCTTCTCGGTAACAGATGCATCCTCCTTTGCATCCATTCCACCGCGCGGGGACGGTGGTACCCTGGGGAGGACCCTGGTGTGGGGCTGCATCGACAGACCACGATGTCCACATGCTTGTGAGACCTGGCGCAGGTCTGCTGGGCTCTGGGCTCATGCAGGAGGGTTGGGACACTCGTGCTGAACACCAGAGGAGGACACTTTGTACCTGGGGCTGGCAGCAGCCCCTGGAGCTTTGAACTCTGTCAGGGACATTGGCATCACTCTGGGGAGGGCAGGGACCTTCTGTGCCACACCGTGCTCTGGGACACGAGCCCTGCACTGCACACACCAGCACATCTCACTGCAGCTCCTGCCAATGCCTTTGTAGAGCAGCCAGGAGGACCCTGACACCCTGCCCTGCACAGGCTGCGTGGGACACAACCCAGTCCCTGTGCAGTGCTCTGGCTGAGACACCAGATCTGCACCTGAGCGGACACTGGTGCCACGCGCTGTGCTCCAGAGTGGTGCTGCACAAGGTTCTGCTCCTCAAAGGACCACAGCACGGAGGATGTTTGTATGCTCTGCAGAAGCTGCTGTTCCTCTGCAACATGCTCGAGGATGCTACACCTCATAGCTCCTGGGAAAAGAGAAGGGATGCCCTGCGAGGGGTCAGCAGAGCTCCCTGCCGCTCATACCATGCTCCAGAGGATCTGGCATCTAGAGGATCTGTCCCCCATGGGGACACTGAGACCATGCAGCAGTGCTGCAGGACACTACTACACCGCAATCTCTGCAATGACATGGCACTGAGAGGCTCTTAGTACCCTACGTGACCCTCCAAAAGCTGCTGCCGGGGTCCCTCACTCTGCAGTGCACAGCAGCATGGCTGGTCTCTGGCTCACTGCACTAACCTAAGGACGTGCTGTGCAAGGCAGGATGGGGACAGCACGCTGGCACATCGGAGCTGCTCACCGGCACGCAGCATCCTGCACCATGCTCCAGCAAACCTTGGTGCCAGACGCTGCACCATTGCAATCATCCTGCAGCCTGTGCAACACCTGGGATGATGCCAGCACCCTGCAAAACCCCGGAGAAGACCCCAGAGCACTCTGCCATGTCCCAGAGGATTTCTGCATCCCGCAGCCCAAGCGTGGCTCACAACGGAAAGCCACAGACCCTGGTGGGAGAGGGATCAGGGGAGGGTCGGTGGCAGGGCTGGGCGCTGACTCAGCTGTTCTGGCACGGCTGTGCCACCGAGCGCCGGGCACAGGGAGGGAGGTGCTGGGCGGGGAGGGAGCGTGCAGGTTTCGGCCCCGGCGCACATGGAGCCAGGCTGGCGGGGGGCCAGCGCGCTGCTGAGACAGGCAGGGCTGTGGGAAGCAGGGAGTGCCTCCGTGCCCCCACCCTGGGCGCTGCCAGCCCCGCGGGGACGGGCAGAGAGGCTGCAGTGCCTCTGCACCGCACCGGGCACCGGCACTGGCAGGGCCCTCCCTTTGCCTGGCAGTAAGGTTTTGAGGATGGACCTTCAGAGCCCAGAAGAAGGGTTTGGTTTTGGTTTTTTTTCCAAGCCAGATGTACTTTTCTGCCCCGAACCATGCCCTCGGAACCATACATCAGTCAGGGTGGGAATGTCACTTGTCAGACTTTCACTCCAGGGATTTCATGTCACAGCACTGCCACCCTCCCCATCACTCCCCTTTTGTCGCAGTAAGGCATCAGGCTGGTCCCTCCATACCTCGTTTTTGAGGAGGTGGGTGGTAGGGGGCTGGTTGCCCTCCACTTGCTGCCTTACTGAAGCTGTGGCTTCCCAGAGGCTTGCTCCCCAAACCTGATGGCACATGTTGAAGTAGGCAAAATAAGTCATCATCCAATAGGCAGCACAAGGGAGAAATCTGCGGGATGCCCCCACATCACTGGGCCTGGGATGGGGAGGACAGGCAGCCCCAGCAAGAAGGGAGACAATATGTCTTGCCAAGGAACAAGAAGCCCCTGAAGACCCACCATCCTGTGCATCCACCCCCCTTCCCCACTGCTCTGGGAAGTGCCTCACGGATGCTGTTGGACAGCAGCAAGGGACAGCTTGCCCCAGGAAATGGACACGCAAGCCTGGTGTTTCGTGGTGGCCAACACGAACATTTGGGATTATGCAGAGGATGTGCCACCCCGTGGGGTTGCATGTGGGAGCGTGCTACAGAGATGCCTACAGCTAGATGAGAGACATCTGCATCCCAAAAAGGACAGATAAATGGTCTCTCCACACTGACTCATCTCAAGTCTTCATTGCATGCTGTCAGAAACATGCAGAGGAGGCAAACAGTTTGTCTGGGCCCTTTAGGATGAGGCAGAAATAGGGATTAAAGTGGCCTGGAAGAAGGGAAGATGGTTGCTGCATCCCTGTGCACCCCAGGGAGCAGGTGTGCAATGTCTCTGCTGGGACTGTCCTGCGCCTGTTTGCTCTGGCTCAGAGCTTCAGGATGGAGACAACACCTGCACCCCCTCACCGTTCTCTTTATTTACAGGCACAACATCAACTGGGGGTGCGGAGATGAGAAACGACACCTTGTGAAGCATCTGCCCACCCAGCCAGCACCGTGCCTGCAGCAAGGTCTTTGCAAGCGCTGTGCAGCGGGAGGGCGGATGGGCGCGTGGTGCAGGCTCCACGACGTGGGGAAGCCAGCTTCTCGACCAAAAGGCAATACGCTTCTCCGTGGCTGAGCCTCCCTTGCCTTCCGAGTCATCTATTTCCACCGGCCGCCCACCATGCTCTTCCCACGGGCACCCTTCGACCTGGAAGGGAAGCAGAAAAGCAAAAAAAAAAAAGGCATTAGTGACCGTGAAAGGTGGGAGAAGGCAGGTGCCATCAGAGGCCCTGTGAAGAGCACTGAGACATCTCCAGTTGATGCTCACTGCCCTGTGGGGAAGAAGGTCTTCAGTGGCCTCAGGTGAAAACCTGGGACCTGAGTCAGTTTTTTGTGACTATAGGAGCATGCTCATGCATTTTTCCAGGTGTTTCTAAGGAGCCCCAGTTCCCTTCCCATGTCCCTTCCTCCCAAGCATCCTTCAGAGAAACAAAGGAGTTGGAGTTTGGCTGTGGAGGGGTAAGGATGGCTGCAGGATCCTTCTCCCGGGAACCAGAAGCTGTGAGGCTGTTAGCTGGGACCCACGACATTGTACCCCATAGCCAGGCACTGCTCTGGGTGTGGGTCAGCAGAGAGGAGGAGGAGGAGGAGGCTCAGGCGGACAGTGAAGGACATTACTGGCACATCATCCTGAGAGCCGCCAGCCCAGCTCTGTCTGCCCGTCCCCATCCCTATGGGTCCCTGATGTCAGCCCCGGTGTCCATGCAGCACACGTGCAGTGGGAGACACATGGCACTCGGGAGATGCCTGTACTCACCCTTTGCTGCAGTAACCGGCCATGGTGGGGCAGAAGAGAAGAGAGATTTGGTGTAACCGGGGAGAGATGCTGCTGGCTCACAGGCTGAGCACCTCTCATGAGAGATGGCAGGGTGGGATGGTGACTGGGGACCAGCATGGTGCTCCCGAGGGTGGGGGTTGAACACCAACATCCACCCTCCCATGAAGGGTCCCCTAGTCCTGTGCAGGGGACTTGGGCACAGGGAGGGGCTCCCCTGTCCTCGTGGGTCTGCACAGCTCCCACAGCCCCTGAGATATCCCCTCCTACACAACCTGGGATCTACAGCACCTTCCCTGAGATGCTGGGCAGAGTCACTGCAAGGATGGGGGGGCTGGAGGCTGGCAGGACAACACAGGGCTCCACGTGCAGATGTGGGGTCTCCCCAGGGTCCACCCCCAGCCAGGGTCTCTGGGGCAAGGGAAAGCTGGTGGGGGTGGGAGGCAATGGGGGTCTGTCAGTGGGAGCAGGACGGCATGGACCAAGGTCCCTGGGCCAGACCTGCAGGTCCATGAACACCGGGTACCTGTGGGACCAGGGGCAGGAGCGGGAAGGACAGGAGGTGGCTCTGTGAGGGTTCAAGAGGGGCAGGAGATACACCAGGAGGGAACTGGGGCCAGGGGAGCAGGGAGCTGGAAGGGCAGGAGGTGTCGAGGAAGGATGCTCAGCCTGCCCGGGGACTTACACTTTCTGGTGGTCACTGACGCGGTTTCGGAGGACGTTGATCTGCAAGAGAAACGCAGGCGGATGATGAGGCNAAATGGCTTTGCTTTCAGTGATGCAACTCTTGGGTGTTTGTGACCCCGTGCACAAGGCGAGCACAGTCCTTCTCAGATGCAGCCAGCATTGCCACAGCTCTGTCAGCCAGACAACCCAGCTTGTCTCCCAGGTGGGGAGCAGAAGGAGCAGCCAGGCACATGGAGGGCGAGCAAGCTCATGGAGGACCTTGTGTCTCACCTCGTATTTCTGCCGCTTGAATTTTTCCTGCAGGTCAAATTTCTCAGCCTCCAGATCACGGATGGTTTGCCATAGCTCCTTGGCCTTCTCCCTGCGGGATGAGCCACTGGTCAGGGCACAAAAGGGATGTGGCTCACAGGGACAGGGCAGTGATGCCACCTTCTCGCCTGCTCCTCCAGGACGGGTCTCTGCAGGCTCCGTGTCCAGCCAGGGATGTTGGCTGGGCGGCAATGCCAGTCCCACACGTGGACCAGAGCCGTGGGTGAGGTCGGGATGCACGGGGACATTCATGTCCCACACGTGTGACTGGGGCTCCCTCTGATGGCCACACTGCCAGCAGCAGCCTCGACATTGTGCCCTGGCAGAGTGTCCTCGGTGGGGTGTCACAGCCCATCTCCCAGCTGTGCCATCACCCTCTTGTCTGCGCTGCAAGCCCCAGGGACCCCCCCCAGCCCAGGATCCTGCCCCGGGAGGTGGGACCCAAAGCAGAGCCCCCATCCTGGAGGTCCCTCCTGCAGCCCGTGCTCACCTCAGCTTATCTTCACTGAGGTGGTCAATGTTCAGCGGCTTCCGCCGTTCGCTGAGGATCTTCTTCTTCTTTTCCCTCTCTGTTTGCCTCTTCCCACCCTTTTTCTCTGACTGAGGAAACAATCATCCATCAGAGGGCAGGCAATCTGCCCAGCCTTTGCTCCACTCCTATCCCAGCCCTGTCCCCAACACCCTCTGCTTTTGGGACTCCAGGAGCACATGAAGTCCTCAAAGAAATTTTGGCAATAGTGGGCAAGACACCTCCCACCCCCCCATCTCTATCCCTGAGGCAAGACTTGACCACCCCTGGCTAGCACATGCAAAGCAGAGCTCTCAGCTCGCTTTGGCCCTCTTGACCACTGCTGTGACCCGACCATGGTGGCCGGTCATCTTCTGCTTGTATAAACCACGATCTTCCAGCACTGAGAGCGTGCATGGTACTGCAGGGACAGCCCATGGTTCAGCCCTTCCCAGGAGCACCAGCAGCTTCATTGCAACCGCCTGGGGTAGGATCACACCTTCTGCATGTAGCCTCCAAAATGCAGCATGTTGGAGAAAGCTTTCTTCTTCCTCGCTTCCTCCTCAGCCCTCTTGCGTGCCTCCTCTTCCTCTTTGCGAGCTCTTTCTTCCTGCCAGGGTCAGAAGTGGGTCAGGAATGGATGGACAGAGACCTCATGGACACGCATGCAACACACAGCTCGTGTTCCCATGTCCTCTGTGGCCGGGCTTGTGCTACCCAAGACCAGCCCGAGCCCCCAGCCCCGGGGGGAGACTCACGGCCATGCGGGCTTGGCGCTCCTTCTCCCTCTCGCTGCGAATCCGCTGCTGCTCTGCCCTCTCCGCTCGCCGCTGCTCCTGCAGAAGGAAAGGACGTTGGCTTGGATGCTCTGGTGAATTTGCATCCTCTCTGTCCCCAGGGACACATCCCTGACCCCAAAAGCCCTGAGACCCCCAAGGGCAGATCTGCTGCTCCCACATCTCCCAGGAGAACACGAGGGAGAACCCACAGGGGAGGCTGCATCTCTAGGCACTGCAGCATCGCAGCACCCAGACCAGGGGCTTCCCAGGCACCGATGTACAAAATCTGGCTCAAATCTCAGGCATTGCCTTGCAGGGACACGGGATGTCTCAGGTCTTGCCGTTGGGACTGCAGGGAAGGGATCGTGGCCATTTGCCCACAGGGGAGAGGGTGGCAATAGCGATAGAGGGGGAGGGCTGCAAGCATACAATCCTGTCCTTGAGGGAGATGAGCTCCTCTTCCTCCTTCTTCCTGCTCTCAAAGTGGGCTTCAATCAGGGCCTGCAGTTCATTCAGGTCCTTCTCCATGCGCTTGCGGTGGATGTCCTGCACCGGTACAGACAGCAGTGATGGCCACGCTCCCACGAGTGATGCCCGCCAGGAGCTGCCGAGCTGCTGTGCACGGCGTGGAGGAGTGGTGCGAGAGGAGCACCTCACAGGGGTTGACTTTGGTTGCACTACTCACGTCAAAATCCAGTCTCTCGCCATCTGGGATTTTGGGAGGCACCAGGTTTGGCATGAAGACCCTGCAATCAGAGGTGAGCAGGAGGATGGTGAGCTTGCAGCGGATACCTGGGACGGGACGGTGCCTTTCATCCATGCACTGAGCTGCCCAGCCCTCCTCCCGGAGCCTCTGAGCCCCCAGGGATGCAGAGTGAGCACATTGCTGGAGGCTGCCAGCTGGACAGCCCGGAGGAAGACCACTGGCATTCCTGGGAAGCACTCCCAGGCACCCGCGTGGCTGGAATAACTCTGCAAGCTGCAGGCAACTTGGCCATGATGCTTTGCCAGGCACCCTGGGACTGGCAGCCACCCCACTGCTCACCCAAAGAAGGACAGAGGAACTGTGTCCTCCAGTGTGACCTGGACAGGGAGCTGGAAACCATCCTCTCATCCTCTGTGGGCTTGAGGGAGGGCAGGAGATGCTCAGTAGGGGCATATAAAAACACAAAGAGATGAGGAGATTGTGGCTGAGAACAGATCTGCCTCCCAGATCAGAGCATCCCGGTGCTCCATGAGGACCTGCAGGTTCCTGGCAATGGTTCACAGCCCCACTCCTTCAGGCAGGTACTCCTGTCCCAGGGATGTTGGCACTCATGCAAATACCTGCCTCACACCAGCCATGGCCAGGAGCATGCTGGAGAAGCAACACCCTGGCTGTGCCCTGGACCGTGTACCCCAGGCTGTGGTGCACAGAGATCTTTACCAGCTGCAGGGCCACGGGGCAGATGAGCCTCCTCCAAGGAGCACATAAAATGCTTCAGGACCTCATACTCAGGATCATCTTTGTATTCTATGTCTATCTGCCTGATTCTCTCCCTTTTTCTCTCCATGTCCCAGTCCCCACCCTGCTTGCGTGCTTCTGGGGCCTCAGTCCCAAACCCTTTATGGATCATGGTGCTAAGCCCGTCCCACAGAGCCTCTGCCCTGGCATAGCTCCTCGTTCAGACCTCACACCAGAGAAAATGCACTGACACTTACTTGGGCTTTGGCTTCGATTCACCTGCAGGTCCCCAGGAGCAGGAAAGAAAAACAACATTAGTGTCACAGAGACATTTGCTTCCACACCTTGACCCAAACCCCACAAGGCTGAGCTGGGCTGAGCTGCCCCTCGCCCAGCAGCACAGCCTGCACCATGGACCATTCTCCAGCAAAGAGGCACGCAGTGGGGGGTCTGTCTTGTCCCTGCCCATGGCAGGGGGGTTGGAACTAGATGATCCTTAAGTTCCTTTCCAACCCAAACAATTCCATGGTTCTATGATGATATGCTACATCCTGAGACACACGTTGATGCTCCTGGATGAGCAGGAAGGCACTTGGTACCTCCTTACACAGGTGAGGGGACAGTCCCTCCCACCCCAGCGAGGAACGAGGATGGATACTTCACCTTCCCCAGGCTCCTGCTCTCGGTCCCCCTCTCCACCTGTGGAAAACACGATGCTTTGGCTCCCAGAGACCATCCCTGCTGTGCACCATGCCCGTGGACACAGTGGGGTGGGTCAGCCAGGCTGTTCCCCTCTGCCCTGTGCTTATCCCCACTGCAAAATCCAGCTCCGTCCCTCCAGGATGAACCGGGAGAGACCAGGTCCCTCATGAACATCCCTCACCCACAGGCAGAGCAGGAGAGCCCCAGGTCCTCCCCGGGAGGAACCCAGATGAGCTTTGCAAGACCTCAGGCTGGGAAAGCAGTGGTACTACCCTCTCCTGCTGTATTTTGGGTGAATTTCTTACCTGGGCAGCACAAAGCCATCCCTCCTGCAGGACTCCTGCTGCCCCAGCCCTGGCAGAGGACCAGCCCTGGGCAGCTCTGCCCCGGATAACACAGATTCTCTCTCTTCAGCGGCAAATAAATTCAGCACCAAAAACCCCAGTGGGGCCAGGGTCTGGGGGGACTGGGATCAGGACTGAAATGTCCAAAACTGCCCCTCCTCCATTCCTGCTTTACCTTCTTCTTGTGCTTTTGTTTCATCTTCTTGTTCTGTTTCAAAAGCAATGGGCAGAATATGAGCATCCGTGGGTGAGGGCCACCACATCCCCCCTGCACAGAGAGGTCCCAGCACCCTAACCCGGGGAGCACAGCTGGGACCTGAGCCTGCCCCACCAGCCGAGACCCACCAGGCAACCCAGCCTGCTCCAAAGAGGTCTCGGGAACTCCAGTGTTCTTTGGGTGGTAAGACACATCAGAGCATGACCCCAGCTCTGGAAACCCCCCATCTAAGGCTACAGGGACCTCTTGGTGAGGTTTAATTAATTTTTGGCATTATTTCACAGTGCTGGATACTAACTGATGAGCAACCAGCAGAAAACACCATAATCCTCACACTAGCAGAACCAAGGCACTTGGTAGATCAGGAAAGGGCAGCTCAGTTTTGACACCTCCTTACTGAAAACCACAGACACAGGAGAGATCCGTCCCTCTGTGCTGCTGTCCCTCTGTCACAGGCCATGCTGGGACACCCCAGACCCCGCTCAGCACCCACCGGAGCAGAGCACGGCTCCAGCCAAGCCATGGAAGCTCGCTGCCAAAGCCACCACGCACCTTCTGCCTTGGTTTCTTCAGTCTCCTCCCCTGCCTCCTCTACCTGTTCTTCCTGACCTGTGGAATAACGGGCAGCATGAGTCCAACAGCCACCACTCCCTCCGGCTCCTCACGGACCCCGGTACTGGGACAACTGCAGCACGGAGCTGACCAAGAGAGAGACCCGGGGAGACAGAGCTGCAGGAGAAAGAAGCAGCAGCTCAGAAAGCAAAGGGCTTCGCTCTAACCTTTACCCAAGGGCTGGTCTCTGTGCTTGGGCAGGGGAAAAAAAATTAAAGGATTTACAGCCACCACCTCCTGGTTTGTCCCTCATTCCCTCTCCTGCTATCCGTACTCTTAGACCCCAGGATGGGGGCGGGGGGCAGTGGTTTCTGTTGTTCTCTAGCCAGCAAAGAACAAGACTGGTGGCATTAGAGAATGTGCTTTTGGCACCTTTGCGGTGCCACCGTTGGAGCATTTTTCCACTGGAGGGAGCAGCGTCCCCACAAGAGTCCTCCGTTGGAGTCAGAGCGATGCTGGGCCCACAGGTCCTGGGAAGACTTGTGGCCCCAGAGCACGAGAGAAGGAAAGAAACAGTAGACAGCAAACCAGAAGTTCGTTTGGTTGATAGATGTAAGAGAGAAGCCACAGACAGAGAAGCGAATGCACACAGCACAGCGGGGCAGGAAGGGGGGAGTGCGAGAAGCAAGAGAGAAAAGTGGAAGAATGAAAGAAAACCATTTCCCAACCAGGGAGAGGCAAAGACACACCGACCCACGACATATTCACAGCAGCAGTGGAGAGATGAATAAAGAAAGGTGCAATAACTACCGTCTTCTTCCTCTAGCCATTCTTCCTCTTCTGAGCCAGGGAGGAGGGAAAGGAATAAGCGCAGATGTTAGTTGGACACCATAAAGCTGTGGGGCATAGCTATGGCGTGCGCGAGATGAGGGCTCTAGCACTGCGGTGGTTTCCCCCTTGTACCTCTCTTTGCTTTTAACCTTCAGGATGCTTTGCCGTGCAGCAGCTTGGGCTGCCTGGCAGTGCCCTGAAGCAACAGGAGGCTCCACAAAACCCAGCTCCCAAACCCAGTCCCCAGTGCACAGCCCAGCTGCGTCCCAGAGCAGCTGCGTGCACTGTGGGGTTTGCTTCTTCATCGACTGAGGTAGCTGGAGGTCTGTGCTTGAGAATCATTAATATACATCCAGCTGAAGCTCCAGCTCCCGTTATTGGGCTCACACCTCTGCAAACTCCCAAGCCCATCATTTCCACCCCTGTTTTGAGCCGACGGATCACTCTGACAATAGAGATCCCCAAGAAAATTCAAGCTCCTTTTGATCGTACTGGTGTTTCGGATGGAGAAATCTGGAACCTGGTCCCAGCTGCCTTTCCTGGTCATGATTTGCCCATTGCAGTCAAGGAGCTTACCATCACAACCCACCCAAGCCAAACCCTGAACCAACAGCACTCGCCTCTTGGTCCTTGCAACCACCAGTGAAACACCTACCTTCTTCCACGTACTCCTCTTCACAGAGCACACGTGCGCGTGGGAGAGAGGCAAGGGAAAGAAGATGCAAGTTATTGAAGTTGCTCTCATCATTTCTTAGCTTCAGCCTCGGGGCAGCTGCCAATGCTCCGTGTCCTCTTACCTTCCTGCTCCCTGCGAAGCACAAGACAAATTTGCAGAGTTACAGCAATCTGCTGCGACGGGGCACGTGTGTCCATCAGTGAAGCCAAAGGGGAATTTGACATTCCCTCAAGGCTGGCTCCCCTTTTTCTTAGCGATGACTGCTGGGCAGGCTGCTGTGGGGCACGCTGTAAGGTGGCAGTGGGCACAGGGCAAGACCCAAATCATTCTACAGGCTGCGGACAGCAGGAGCTGAAGTGCTTGACTGGTGCATCAACAGTGGCCACAATTCCATTTTGCAGCTTGAGAAGATCAACTGACCATGGCCTGCAATCCTAGAAATGGGCACCTCACATCCCACCTTTGCCCCAAAGTCCCTTCCTGACCTTGGGGGAGATGCTCCGTCTGACCTCGGGTGTGCCCAGGGGATGGATTGCTGGGACACGTGAGTCTGTTGTGGCATTTAAAGAGAAGAGAAGGATTCAGATCTGCATTTTCTGCTGGTAGATGAGAAGCAGGAGCTGTGCTTGGACTGATCCCCATAACCACATAGATTGAATTTTGAGACCCTCCTCTCTGGAGTGTGCCAGAGCAGCCCTCACCCGCAAAAGCTGTCCTCAAATTTGGGCTGTGGGGAGTGATGCTCTGGATGACATCAGCCTTTTCCCAGCTCTATCTCACTGGTTTAGGCTGCAGTGTTTTTAATGCAGGGACTGTCCCTTGCCATGCATGTGCCCATACAGCTCCTAATGCCAAGCTCCCCACTGCTGGGGGTCTCGACTGGTGCAGATGGGCATGGGGTGGGGGGATGCCCAGGCCCTTCCATGCTGGGAGCTGGTGCCCCTCAAACAGCACCTCTGAGCAGTGATGCGATCCTGGGGGGAAGTGGGAACAAGGAGGAAGAAAGGGTGTTTAAAAACACACCACTTACTGCTCATATTCTTCAACGACCTCTTCAGAGTCCGACATGCCTGGTTATCTGGCAGAATTCAAGGCAGGTTGGAAAAAGTGAGGGTTAGGAGCTGAGATAAGGACAAACGCAGCCTGTCCCCCAGTACCGAGACACAGGCACAGAGATGCTGCGTCTCTCCAAAGCACTTGGAGCTTCAAGCTGTCCCCAGCCAGCCTGTGACAGCGTTATCTCGGCAGAGATAAGGCTCCCCCCTCCCCTCCCATCCCAGGATCACAGCTCGCCCCAAACAGGAGGCAGGAGATTAGGCACAGCCTCATGCGACACTGATAACTGCTGTCAGGAGCCGTGTCCAGGACACGCAGCTCCCTGTGCCGCAGACATCTCAGGGCACTGCGTTTGCTCAGGGCACGGGAAAATAACCCAATTATAACGTTCAGCTTGTTTTGCTTCCTGACTATTCTTAGCTCAGCTGGAATATAGAAACTCGCCGGCATGTCCCGTTATCTCAAATTTACAGCCCTGCGCAAGCCACAGCACAACATCTCGGTGAGACCTCCCAGCCCAGCCCTCCAAGTGCAGAGCGTGCTTGGGAAAGGCGCGATCGGGGCACAGCAGGAGCTTTTCTCTCCTGGTCCTGGCCCTGAGACTGAGGTTAGTGAAAAGGAATAATTCACAGCCTGGTTTAGCGATGCACCTAATATCTGTGCAGACACAGCCACGCTCACCTTCCCAGCACACCCATCTCCCTTCCAGCCATGGTCAGGAGGACTTTAGCCATCGTCCCACCCATCGAGCTTCCACCCAATGCTCCACCGCAAGGTCTGCACAGACCAGCCCCATGCTCAGCCCCAGCCCTGGGCATCCCAGAGCCGCCCTGAGCATCAGCCCGAGCCCCTGCAGAGCCCGTCCACCACTCGCGTTTGTGCAAGACCTCAGCAAAGCTGAGATGCAGCAGGACAACGCGAGGCAGCTCTAGAAATAACCTCCATGTGCTAAACCACCTGTTCCCAGAGCCGCACTGCTTCCCTCCTCCTGCTGCCTGGTGTCTGAGAACAACTGGTCGTGGCTACATCTGTTGGGCATTCATTACCCGGGATGGGTAGGACAGG
Source organism: Syrrhaptes paradoxus (assembly GCA_013400615.1). NCBI lineage: Eukaryota > Metazoa > Chordata > Aves > Pterocliformes > Pteroclidae > Syrrhaptes > Syrrhaptes paradoxus. The sequence goes on from VZTO01000069.1 coordinate 22,503, forward strand.
CTCGGGGTTCACTTATTCAAGATGCTGAATGCGGGGCTGGAATCCACAGGCATGGGAAAGACGTGTTACAGGAGGGGTGCCTCTGCATGCCCGTGGTTCCTGGGGGGTTGTCAAATCTCACTTCTGAGCAGTGACTCAGAAGGTGCTTTTTGGAGACAAATGAAGTCAGAATTCGGCCCCTTCTCCTTGGGTTCACAGTGTGGTTCTGCCATCATGGTTCCCTTCCCTACGATGGACCTGGCCCTAAGCACCCCCCTCCAGAACCATCCCCTTGATGTCTGCTCCCCCTCAATCAGTTCTTTGCCCCACTTTTCCCCCAGGCTCTGCATGGTCCTGCCATCCCCAGAGTTTGGGTGACTTCTGAGCACCCAAGACTTTGTGTAATCCTCTCACAGCAGAGGAGCTGAGACTCCCTCCTGGCCACAGCAGACAGTGCAAACATTTGTGAAAGCTTATTTCTGCATCTCCATTCACCTCCTCTCTCATACATCACCAGATCCCATTTGCTGGGGAACAGCAACAAAACCTGGACTGTTATGGGGCTACACAAGAAAAAAAAGTGCCTCTAAGAAATATTTATCCATCCTCTTCACAGACACAGATAAACCTTTCCATTAAATCTTTGAAATCTTGTTTTGAAAGAATTAAGAGAACCCAGCAGACATATTACAGGGTTAAAGAGGGAACATTGCACATATTATTGATTGCAAAAAATCTCCCATCATTTGCTGTGTATTAAATAATCCAGACATCCCTCCTGTTCCTTAAAATCCCCCTCTCCATTAGCTCAGGACTGGCTGATCACACCTCTGGTGGTGATGTATCTTCCATGGTTCATAGTCCCTGATTTCCTCCAGGCTACCCAGACGTGGAGCTCTAATTTCCCAGCATTTACTCCAACATGGGTCACATCATTGCTCCCTTCCCGCTTGGCAGGGTCAGACCACGCACAGGAGCATCCCACCTCTAACCCGCCCTATGGGGTGGCCTGACTCTCCCACGGGCATCGCATCCCTCCTGTCCCCTCCAGAGACACAGGCAATAGAGATCTATGAGATTCCCTTTCACCAGGGCAGCCAAAATCCTTCTCAGCCACCTTGGCACACATCGGGGTCATTCAAAAGGCACTGGGCAAGTCACAACCTGCCCTGGGGAGAGTCCTGATGCTCCAGGGGAATATCTTCATGGCAAAAGACATCCCAGTGCTGGGGAGGGCCGTCAACCCTGACCCAAATCCCTTTTGGATCTTTAACAGCTGCCCATGAGCATCCCTCTGCTGAGCATCCCACGCCACGAGCGGGCACCCTGCGGCCCCAGCCTTACCTCTGCCGCGGGTACCGGTGAGATCCCAGGGAGCCGAGGGGAAGCTGGCGGGTGTCTGGGAAATGCTCTTTTGGGGCAGGAGGCTTTAAGGGGGTTCCAGCGCCCACCCCGGGGCGGGCAGCGCCGGGAGGAATGTGCCCGGCGCCCAGCGAGGAATGCAACACTTGTGAGCTGCTATTTCTGCAGCTGCAGCCCCGGCCCCCTCCACTGCTCCCCCTTCCCCCCCAGGAGCCCATATAAGCCCAAGCTATTGTGTGGCCTCAGAGATTTGCTATTTTAAACCCTCCGGACTGAGATACGCGAGTGCCCGAAGGGCTGACACAAGCCAGCCAGCTGTCACTTTCTAGGGCTGGGGACACTGATAAGGCAGCGCTGCCATGAGCAGAGGACCAGACCCTCCATCGCAGCCCCCAGCCCTGGCTCACCAAGCTGCTGCACTGGTTCCAAGATGCTGTAATGGGAAGGAAAGAGACTCAAGCTGTTTCTACCCCCCGAGGACACATTTGTCTTGGGTTTTTATCTTTTTTGCCCTTGCCAGAAGAAGGAAAGTGAACTGTTCTCCATCCCAGCCCAGGAGCAGGTGACCGGGAATGTTTTCGAAAGAGCAACTTTTATTAGAAAAAAAAAAAAAAGGCACAGAGAAAACCAAGTTTTTTCCAAAGCCCAACAAGCAAGATCAGATCCAGGGGCAGCAGTAGAGTCCCACACCAAATTTGGACACCACAACGGGTGCTCAAGGCACAGCCCCAGCCCATTGACTGGCCCCAGCGCAAGGATTTGAGCATCATTTTACAGACTGCCCACGGCATCCTAGAGCCGGCCTCGAGAGAGCAGCCCGCATCCCTGCTGGGTGGGCTCAGCAGCCTAGGGAGTGCAGGACTGGGGGTCTGCATAGCCATGGGCAAAGGGTTTGGGAGAAAGGGTGAAAGGGAAATGGGGTTTGCAGAAGGGGCATGGAGCTGAGCTCAGGGCACTCAAGCCCCAAAAATAGGTCTGTGGCCCTGATGCCCTTCCTGTATCACTAAGTGAGAGGGGTGACTGCTCACAGGGGGCAGGGGAGGGTAAAGGCAGGGTGAAGGAGGCCAGATCTCTGCCTCCACCTCGGCTGTGTGCTGAAGGGAAGCACCAGGGCCATCAGGTCAACCCTTCCTCCACGCAGCATCTCCAAGCTAGTCCAGCGCACGTGTGACTTTGCAAACAGCATTTGCCCTTGGTTAGATCCCTTCCAGCAGTGACAGCCTGGGAGGGGAGGTGACATCTGCCTGCCCCACCTCACCCCACATGAGCCAGGCAGCAGGGACGGACACAGTCCATGGATGTGCAGGTGAAACTCCCTCGGACAGGCAGCTTCTTGCCCCACTGACATTGTCCAGCTGCAAGGAAGACACATAGGCTGATCCCCTTTTCAAGTGCAGTTATGGGGCAAGGGAGGAGATTAGGAGCGAAAACACCAAAATGTTGTGAGGAAAAGAGGCAAGAGTCTGCCTTCAGCATTTACAGGGAGCCTCCAGGCCTGGGCACTCCCAGACAGGCAGCGAGTGAGGACTGAGGGTGCAGGAATCATTTCCAGCCTTCTTCCTTCCCATCCCAGAAGCGGAGGACCCCAGAGATCTGGGGTGCACCCGCACACGGCACAGGGGACTCTTGTGGCAGTGGCTGCTGGACGGTTGGGTAGGGCTGGGCTTTGATCTTCAGAGCAAAAGAGTTTTTCACAGATCGTCTGATATTATTACAACCGAAATTATCACAACTGCAAAAGAAAGTGAGAAACAGTGAGGCCAGGCCTGAGGCTGCACCCACCCCCCCAGGCAGCCGCTTCAACCAGGACCATACTTGTCCTGAACAGGGGAGGGGGTGGGCAGGCATCCCCTAAATCCGCCACATGCCTGTTGCCTTCCTCTCCCAGACCATACTCCTCCTCACCCTTGCAGCAGCCTCCAGCTGTCCCCTCCTGCTGACTCCCCCAAGTCATGGGGTCCTGGATGTCCCCCACGTCTCCTCTCCCCCCCGTAGCCTGGTTCTCCCGTAGCTGCCCTGTGGGTGATGCACCTCAGGCAGGTCTCAGCTCCGACCCCAGCTCAGAGCAACTCCATGTCTACCTTGGTGTCTCCAGGGGTGTTTCCAGGCTGCTTCACCCAGACATCACGGTTTGGCAGGCTGTTTATTTTCCTGATGTCCTGCAAACAGGAGAGTTGTAAGGGACACAAGAAGGTTTTCCCAGTGCATCACGTGCAGTGTTGTCTTGGTCTGACTTTAACCAAACTTTGAAGCATCCATGCCCCAGGTGAAAGCACCCGGCTTTGAGATCCTGCACCTTGGAAGACCCTCAAAACCAAGTGCAGCTCCAGCCCACAGAGGTGGAGGGCAACAGCTGTTTTTATAGGAAAAACTGATAAAGGAGCTGCAAGCTTTACCTAAGAGTGACCCCAGGAGCAATCCCCTTCCTGGCAGACTCGGAGCCAGCACAGCCTCCCGGTGCAGACGTGTTTGGGCAGTGCTAATCTCTGCAGCTCAGTGCTGGGGGTGCCTGGGCTTGCCTGCGCAGGCTGCAGGGATGGGCTGGAGCTGCCCCTCCTGGTCCTGTACCCAGGCGGCTGCAGGAGACTCCGCTACGAGTGGCGGCAAAACACCTGATTGCCGTAAACAGCGATACCCCCTGGGACTGAGAGCTGGAGCCCTTGCTGCATCTCTCCTTTCCCACTACAGTAAACTACCCCGAGGCCAAAGGCTGTCCTGTCCCTCTCCCTTGCATCCATGTGCCCAGAGCAGCCACGGTGGCAAAGTGCTGACCTCTGAGTCCCCTTAGCTGGGCACTTTGTCCCCATGGCTACAAGACACCCCACTTTTGGGGGCTGGGATACACACAGGGATGCAGATCACTCCAGACCCCCCATGCAGCAGGACCTCTCAGTGCACACACAGTTCTCCAAGCCCCTGCAAGCGCCAGAGGACCGAGAATAGCACTCATCTCCCTGTGGCCTCCCAGTCCTCCGGACACTAGTAGTGATGGCATCATACTGGGGTGAACTCTCTCACTGGTGGCAGGGTCAGGTCCCCCTGCTTGTCCCCTGGGACATGCACCCAGCTGGTGTCTGCTCCCTCCTCACCCCACCAAGGACTGGGAGCAGCTGCCTCGGGCACTTTGGGCTCAGGATCAGGGCACAGAGACAAGCAGAGCCCCAGCCTCACCTGCAGCATCCAGATCTCCAACCCTGGCTAAGCTCCTCTCAAACCCTCTAATGGGTTCAGCCAAAGGTACATCAAACCCCTCAAGCCCCCACCACCTCAGGTGCAGGGACATGTCCCACCAGGTTGCCTGGTCTTGGGGCTCTAGCCTGAGATGTTGTCAGAAGCCAGTACCTTGATCTTTTCCTCCTTGTCAGGCTCCTGAGCTCGGCTGATCCACAGATTGATGCGGGATGTCACCGATCCCGGGATCTTCAGGTTGTCCTGTGGCACAGAGACACTGCGGTTACAGCATCGTCTCTCCCACTGCACGCACATAACCCAGGACAGTCCCCAGGGCACGGGGAGACTGAGGAGACCCACAACAGGCAGAGACCAGCCTACACCTTGGCTCCATCCCAGGTCCTCAAATACCAGCATGTAGGCACAAACCCACCCACCACCAGAGCAGTTTCGGTGGCAGTTGGTGCTCCAGCCCAGCCCTGCCCGGCACCACTCAACAAGCACCAGCAAACCACATCCAGGCATCCAAACAATGGAAGATTTGTCCAAAAAAAGGTGCCTCCCTGGCACAAGACCCTGCTGGAAGGTCCTTGCTTGGTCCAGCTCCTGTCCTTACCTTCCTGACAGTGAGCGGCTCAGCCTTGCTGGGAGCACTCCCCTCGAAGAAGTTGCGCTTGCTGGCCACCCCCTCTGAGGACAGCAAGAGGCTCTTCTGAACAGTCAAGGACGATTTCACTGCCTCCGAGCGCTGGGAGGAGAGAGGGTCATCAGCAGGAGTTGTGCTGCACCCCAAGTGGTAAAAAGCAGAGTCCTGCCCGTTGGGGTCTGCTCCCTCCTTGCCCATCAGCAGCTCATGGGATTGCCCCACTGCTCCCCCCAGCAGGACCATGCAGCATCCCCATGACCCTCTCCAAGGCATATCCCCTCCCTGCTCCTAAAATCCTGAGGCTGATCCCTTTTTCTCATTCTTCAACCCCGTTAGTGCTGATTGTTCGGCGCAGCTCAGTCTCTCTCTCCCCTCCCTGCTCAGCTCCAGGCCACCCCTCTCCCTCTCCCCACACATCCCCCCACAGCAGCCCAGCAATGCTGAGGGTTCCCAGTACCTGCACGGCTGAGTTGTACTTTTCCAGCTTCTCCCCAATGGTGGTGCTGCTACCTGGGATCCTCAGACTTGCGCTGGCGGACAAAAGGGGAGAGAGTTGAACACAGCCCCCTTGGGATCACCGGGGCCTCAGTCCACATTCCTGGGGGGTTCCACTTGGGAGGAGGAGACCCTGTCTGACCCAGGCACTCCCAGATCTATCTGCCGAGTGAACCAAGGCAGCTCATTCCCTGCTGGTGATCGAGATCTCTGGGTCTCACCATCTTACTANTGCCAGGGCCCCAGTCCATGTTCCTGGGGGGCTCCACTTGGGAGGAGGAGACCCCATCTGTCCCAGGCATTCCCACATCCATCTGCTGAGTGAACCAAGGCAGCTCATTCCCTGCTGGTGATCGAGATCTCTGGGTCTCACCATCTTACTAGGGCCAAGATTTACACTGAAAAATATCTCCGAGCTCCTCAGTTTACCCCGTGCCACCACTGCCAGGTCTGAACGGCATCTCCACCCATATCAGTACGAGCTTGCCTATAGCATACCTAGGTGCGAGCCCAGGTGCCCGTAAAGCCTCACTCCCTGCCCTGCCCTCAGGTGGGACCGGGCATCCTATTGTGTCCCTGCATCCAGACCTGAGCCCGTGGTTCCCCAAGAGGTTTTGAGTCACCACTCCAAGCCTTGCCGTGTGAATGGAGAGGATCGCTTGACCTGGCCTCCAAAGCCAGATCAGGTTGCTCAGGGACCTGTACGGTTGGGTGTTGATATCAGCAAGGACGGGACCCTGTCCAGTCGACACTTAACCACTCCCGTGCAGACACAAGCATTGAAGAGAAACTACATCAGCCAAGAGACAGCGGGTGGTAGCTGAGGGGACCTTGCACAGATGTGAGCTGTACGTTGGACGTTGGCCTGTCCTCTGCTAAGCATCGCTGCCTGGTCAGCCAAGCGCCCCTGGGACCAATGTTCAGCAGACTTGTGCCAGGGCACCAGGTCCCATCACCTCCTCCTCCCCTGGAAAACAAGGGATGACCATCCTGCCCAGTGAGAGATGCTCACCTCCTTGTGAGAGGGCTTGGGCTTTCTTCCTTCTGTTTTCTTGAGATCACCTGGAAGACACAAGGAGAGGAGATGCTGGAGACATCTTTGATTGTTAAAGGTAAACACAAGAGAAATTGTCTCAGACTCAGCTCCCAGTTTTCAAGCTGGCTCCATTTCTACCCACACCAGAGCCTATCTTAGATCGAAGCTCTCCAGACTAAAGATGGTTTGTAGTGCTAACAGTTTTATTCCCAATAAAGCACCATGGAAGTCAATTAATCCTGGCCAATGAGCCCTGCCTCACCGCAGGGAGGATCTCAACAGCTCTTGGCTTTCCCAGCCTCTACAGGCGCTTTATTCCAGAGATCTTTTTTGGGGGGCTAAACTTGAAGATATTCTCAGGGATGCAATAAGGGATAAGGAGGATGGATTTTATTTTTCTCCTGTGCTCTCAGAGAAGACTAGAAATGCCAGAGGGCGGATGGTCATTCCTGTGACTCTGGAAAATCGGAGGACAATGAGCTCCCTGTTTTCTCATCACTTCCCCCAAGTTTCCACGCAGCACAAAGCACATGTTCATTGTCACAAGCCTTGGGTCAGACACAGAAAAGGGAAATGGAGGAAAGACGGAAGCAGAACTGCAGTGCCCAGATCAAGGGTGGATTTTGAACTCGCTTTTGGGAACAGGCTCTGTCAACAGGGAGACCAAAGCAACCATTCCTTCCCCCCATCCTCCACTGGCCAAATGGGACTTTCTCCCACCAGCTTTGGCTCTTACCCGAAAGGAGACGGTTCTTGGGCTGGTTCGTCTGATGGAGCTGCTGTAGGTGACAGGAGCTGGAGAAGTATCCGACTTTTCTGTAGGTTCATCTTGGGTGGGAGGCAGCTGTATTACCTCCTTTGAGGGATTCCTGGGTGGTTGCTGTGGGAAAAGCAGACATGGGGTGCACCCCTGCAGAGTCTGCAGAGAAAGCCGAGGTGCGGGGAGCAGAGCAGCTGGGGTGGGAACTGGTTTGGAGGCAGGAGCTTGAGACTGAAATCCTCCCAACACTGGCTGTCTCACACAAGGCTCCAAACACCTCTTCAGCAAATTGGTAGGGGCTTGTTAGAGAAGGCGATCAGAACAGTACATGCAAGGGAGGGACAGGAGGTGGTGGGACCCCGTCCACCACCGCATGGTTTTCAGCTCTCTAAAAACCCTCCCCAAAAGCCCACGGGCCCCATTTCCCTCCAGGTACTTTTGTCCTTTCCCTCTTTCTGTTGTCCTCCCAGCACCCAGGACCTCGCACCCCGGGGGCTGGTGCTTTGTCCTTTCCTGCTCACCTGCTGGTCCAGAGACGAGGTCACCACCGAGGCTGTCTTCTCCTCCGTGCCGCGGCTTCCCTGTCTGGTCAGGATCTTCACTTCGCGGAGCCGGCAGCCCCCCACCTCCGGCGGTGCCCGCTGTGGCGGCTCCCCCACCACCTTCTGCTCCCCCCGAGGCATCCCCACACCTTGTCCCTCTTTGTCCTGGAGCCGTGCCCTCACCGTCTCCTTCCTCTTCTCCCCCCAAGGCGTCTCCACACCTTGTCCTTCTTTGTCCTGGAGCCGGCCCCTCACCACCACCTTCCTCTCCGCGGCTGGCTCAGGGTGCTGGTCTCCTGGCGGGTCCCCTCTGCCCTTCGCAGCGTCCTGGCCCCGCTCTCCAGCCCGGATGCTCTCCTGCCCCACGCGTGGATGTATCCCTGCCTCCGCGTGGCTCGCTCCAACCCCTGGCTCCTGCTGCTCCTTCTCCTGCCTCAGCTTTTCGGAGACGGCCATCGGGGACCTTGTCCGTCTCCTTTCTTGTGTCTTCAGCACCTCTGACAGCTTATGCTTTTCCTCATCCTCTGGAGATACCGGCTTCACCAGGGATTGAGGTCTAGAGACAGAGACAAAACAGGGGGCAAACCTTAGCACCCCAGGGCCAGAGGGATGGCTTCTGCCCTGCGGGTGAGGTTAACCCAGGTGAAAGGCTCTGGGAGGGCATAAAACTCCCACCAGCATCTCTGGAGTCATCCCTGCAGACCAGGACTTGCAGCCACACTCATCCCTGTCACCCAAGCGAGGCTTTCCAGGGGCAAGTTTGGATTCAAAATTTTTTTTTTTTTTTCCCCTTTTTGTGGTGGAGATTAAGCATTTCTGCAGCCTCAGGACATCAGGATCCACCAGGTCCTGTGCCAAGGAGCTGTGGGGTCAGAGCAGTGTGCTGGGTCTGCTGCCCGATGAGACGTGCCTCTGTGGCTCTTTGCTGGATCAGGAAAAAATGCCACTTTCCTTAGGTTTAAAGTGTTGGCTGTAAGACAACCGGCTACGGCAGAGTTAACAGTCCCAACACATTCTGCAAAACAGACATTTTCCCCTCCTTCTCACAGGCAAACAGACAAGATTTGGGAAGTCAGGTAGTATGTTTGTCCAGGGCCACGCAGGCTGTATCTACACAATCTCCAGGGCCTGGGAAGGAGGTGGGATGTTTGCCCTCCTCCTGGACTGCAGTCAGCACATGGGCAGCCTGTGCTAGCCCCAGGGGAGGGGGACACATCCCATCCAGCTTGTTCATGTTGGCTATGTCCAGCCCCTGTTCAGCCTCGCTAGGCACCTGAACTCCACCACGTCTGCAGAGTGTGGGTGGACATAAGCCATCTAAATACTGGACATTTCCCGGGTCAGTTCAGAGAGTGGGTCAGGTTGCGTAAGGGCAGCCTGATTGCAGGGCATCTCCAAATCCCAGCCCCCTGCAACAACGGACTTCGGGAGCACCACTGGAAAGCCTTTGGGTCACCTCCCCACTCCAGCACGGGTCATACAACGTCACTGCAAGGCTCACGGGAGCAGGAGGACAGCCAGCCAGGTGCTGCCCTGCAGAGAAGGGTGTCTGTCTGCTCTTCCCTGCTCGAGATGCCACTAGGACATGGCCAGCACCCACCTCAGCTCAGCCTCAGCACCGACCCTCACCCTGGCCATGGGACATGTTGAGGCCCATGACTGAACCCACCAGAGATATACGCCTCCTCTTCTGCTCCTCCACTGAAGCCCATCCTCCTGCCCAAGGGCCCGTTGGACCCCTGCTCTTCCCGCAGCCCATCCCACTTTCCTCCAGAAGGGACTCCCACCAACTACAGCAGCTTTGGCTCAGGGGTGAGAAAAACAAGGCAGCAAGCCGCGAGCTGTCAGCATCGTGAGTGAGACTGACACTAGCAGGACCTCACACACCTGCTGGAGGCTGGGCTGGTGTCTTTCACGGGGACTGGAGGTTCTTCATCCGTTGACGTGGAGGACAAGAGGCTGCGGTGCCTTCGCCGGCGCTCTCTTTGCTGCTCTTCTTCATCCTCAAGGTTCCTCTGCCTGGCCAGGCTGTTTGGGATGAAACAACAGCACCGTGAGGCTGTGCCCTGCACAGGGAGCTTGCAGCCCCGATGCCAGACAAGAAAGGAGAACAAAACATCCTTGGGCTGGCGGGGGCTGCCTTCCCCAGCCGCTGCGTGGGGCTGGAGGAGAAGGACACCAACGCGAGGCAGGTGTTGCAAAGTGCTCTTGCTCCACCCAGCTGATGCAGGCATTTCCCAACACAAGCACTTCACTTTACAACTCCTAATTTCTCCTGTTGGAGGGAGCACTCATTGAAAAGGAATCCCTACATTAAGCAAACCTTCTGGGGCAAGGATATTTCACCTGTAAATCAGCAAGACCAGGACCCTAAAGCCACTGCATAGATCTCAACCACATGAACTGGAAGGGCAACCACTAGTGGCAGAAGATTTCAGTCCCAGTGGGAGTTGTGGGGATGTAATTTTAATTTTTATTGAGCAAAAAGCCTCAGAGCATCAGAGGCTGAAGGGCGAGCACTGCTGACAAGTTCTGCCTGCAAACAGGGATCACAGCAGCTCCTCTTACTCCCTGCATGTGGCTGGTACTGGGAACTTTTTATAATCAGATTATACCAAAAAGACAAGGCTTGTCATGACTTTTAAGGAGTCATCTTTAAAGATTTTATTTTGCACAAGCCATTTTTTTTTTTTTAAATAAAATGCCACCCTGAATAGAAAGTTTTTTGGAAAACATTTCCTTTCTCTTTGCAAAACCTGCCCACCCTCTCTGCCGGTGCATGAACTGTGTTGGAAAATATTTTTATTGGCTGGATTGAGCTTTTCACAACAGTGTTCGTTTACCTACAGCACTAGTCCTTAGCTGCAAACACATGCAGGGGTCCCTGTGGACACCCGGCACCCCCAACACCCAGCGGGGCAGAGTCCCCTGCACAGGCTCCATCCCATCGCAGTGTCCCAGCTCCAGAGCTGGCACTCCGCTTTCGTCCAGATTCAGGGTTTATTTTGAATTTGACTTTTAAGAACGTGAAAGTCAGAGCAGGTCCAGGCCTGCGGTATTGCTAATGTCGTTGCGGACACGGTGACTCGCGGCGTGGTTTACGAGTTACTGTGTAATGAAAGCTGGGTCATAAATTAAACCACATTACCCCCCGCAACTATTCACGGCTTCTGTTCTTCCTGGTCCGTGGAGGCCGGGGAGAGCAAAAGGGTCAGCGGAGCAGAACGGAGAGCAAAGGGGGGACGGGTCCTGGCTGGGAGCTCAGCAACCATTTGGGGACAGGGCGATGCCGGGCAACGTGCTGCCATGCCCTCCCACTGCCCCCATCCCCACCGCTCCCGGCTCCCCCAAGCAGCCATCACCCCCCAGCAGCAATCAGACCCACTGCTGGGGGGCTCCAGGGTGGTCCCTGATGCCATTGGGAGCGACAGGGATGGAGAAGGCTGGGACCTGCCCCAGGGAGCCTGTGAGGATCCCCAGTTGGTCTCACCCCACCGAGGGACACCTCCCCGTCCAGCATCCAGCTCCTTGCGGCTGTTTCCCCCACCCTGGGCCTGACCCTGTAAATATTTGTGTGCAGCTCAGCTGCGCTGGGAAGGCTGCACGGCTTTATTTGCACAGCACGGCATGATCTCCTGGCAAGAGGTGCTGCTGCAGCAATCACTGCACACACACATTCCCACCCGGCAAGGCTGGCACGTGCTTGGGGATGTATGCACACAGGTGCCTCTGCTGAGTGCTCTTGTCCCTCAAGCAGTGACAGCACAGAGTGCTAATTGCAGTTTAAACCCACGTGAGAGTCAGTTACTGCTTTGTTTTTGCATGCACAGGCTCCTTGGAAGTGAAAAATGAGATTTTCTGCCTTGAATTTGCTCAGCTCCTGCAGAGGCAGCACCTAACCTGCCATTATCAGCATGCAGTCTCTCATTATTTGCAATTAAGTAATCCACCCATTAGACTATGGATTTGCTTTGCCAATCTTCCCCTCCTCTTTTCCAAGGGGGATTTACTTTTCACCATCCTACCTTTTTTAGCCTCAAAGAGATGAATAAAAACAGATTTGCAAGTCTCTCCCTGGCTCATCCTCCCCTCCTCTGTTAATCATTGTTGCTGAGATACTGACATTTCTGCTGTTTCAGTGAACGCTGTCTCATCTAACGAGAGAGGAGACACTGCCTTCCTGGGTGGTGAATCAACCTGGGTGCAGGACCCCGCCGGGCTCACGTTCGGGCAGGTCGGTGGCTCAGAGGAGGTGGATCTGTCCGGGGCTGGGATGCTCTCTGGATCCGTCCCAGCCGTGACAGAGGCGGGATGTGAGCTGGCAGCCTCCGAGCAACGGCATCTCTCTTCATTCCCATTTCTGGGCTGGCCACGGTGGGTATCTTACTCTGAGTACTGGTGTTTGCTGTTAATCCTGGGGTCATCACATCCACTCAGACTGGGATTTCTGCTCCGTTTGAGTTACCCCACCTGGCAGCCGAGGTCAGCAGTGTTTGCCACAGGGTCTGCACGAGGTCCAGAGCGATGCTCACATCACCCAGGCTTCATGTGAGCCCCTGACTCACCCCGCGATGCGCAGGGTCCTCACCTGCCCTGGCTCCCATCAGAGCCAGAATCACTTTTTAGGAAAGAGTGAGTGGAGTGGCCAACGCCGCGGGGCTGCGAGGATTGCTCAGCGACTGCCGGTGAATCAGAGCTTGTTCAGCGCCGGATGGGCAGAGGCGGCAACCTCCGCATGGCAGAGCCGGGACATGCACCCAGGGGCTGTATGGACATGGGGCGAGTGAAAAAAACCCCCAGCCCAGCCAGCCAGACCCTACCGCAGAGAAAGGCAAAACCAGACCAAAAATATATCCAACGTGGGGCAAGGATGCACGTCCAGAGCTGTTTTCCTGTGCAGCACTCAGCTTCCCCGGGCAGCAGAAGCAAATCTCCCTCTGATCTTGCCACCCATGAGAAACTCTATCAGTGCTGAGCATTCGCCGGGGTTGGCACCACCTCTGCAAGCAACAACCCCCACGGTGGCTGCTCCCTCTTACCATCCTCCCCAACGCCCCTTGGCCAAGGCTCATGGTGCCGGCAGCCCACCCTCACCCCCTTCCAGGGAAAGGGTTAAGCATTAAACCACAGCACCTACCTGGAGAGATCGGACCAGTTCCTTCTGCTAAAAGACATTCCTGCTTTCCGTGAGTTTCAGAGGTCCTCAAAAACTTCTTCTGGCATCAAGACCAAGGTGCTGTCAGACCCGCGGGGATCTGCGCTGCCCAGAGACTCTGCTCCCCAAGGAGGGAGGAACTCCCTGCAAGGTTATTTCCCTGTGCACCTTTACCCTCCCTGCCACCCGTTTACCACCACGCCGCATCACATGGTTTCTTATCTACCTTGACAGAGGCAAGGCTGTAATTTGCCTACTAGCGGCGCCGTGGAAAAGACGCCCTGCCCAGGAGTGCCACGCAAAAGCAAATCACTGCTGGCTGCCTGCTGCGCCGGGGTTTGAGCGGAGACCCGCGCTCGGTGCTCGATCCATCCAGGTCTCCCAGGGTTTCGGAGACAACTCCCTGCAGAGAACCTGTTTTACCAGCCGCTCTCCACCAGTCAACAACTCCTCCAGCACCGGTGGAGGAGGTGAATTACCTTGGGCTGAGTGGGAGGAGGCTGGCTCCCAGGGATACAAAACAGTCATTAAAACACCCCCGTCTGGGTGCAGTTCAGCCCTTTCCAAAGAGCGTGGGAGGGTGCCCTGCTCCTTTCAGCCTTTGCTGGACATCTCAGATTGAGCCGTCACAGCCTCCCTTCCATTGCAAGCTTTGCTGCAGTAGAAAGCACTCAAAGTCGCAGAGGAAGTGGCTGAAGGATGGAAGGGGGGCCCAATTTTTGGGTGTGGAAGCCCTTTACCGGAGGGAGGTTGTGTGCTCATCCCATGCCTGGACCCAGTCCAGCAAACCCATCATCCCCTGCCCAGGGTGGTCCCAAGACCCCGTCCCTCTGCACTCACACGAGGCAACACCCGCCCTTCCAAGGGCATGTGTGAAGTCAGCAGGGAGATGGTCCCGTCGGGGTGACAGGGGTGACAGGGACAGCCAGCTCCAAGCCTGGTTTTTGCCTGGGGCCAGCCCTGGCACACAGAGCGGCCAGGACCCCCCTGCTCCCACTGCTGGGGGCAGCCGGGTAGCTATGGCAGCAGATGCATCCAGAAAAAGTCAGCCAGGACCCTTTGAATAAAATTTGAATAAAATTCAGTCTCTGATCCTGATGAGATCCACCTCTCCATCAGCCTGCATAAGGCTGGGCTTGCCTGCATGCCTCCAGCCCACAAGGGTGTGCCCAGGACCTGAGCAACCAAAGGAACTATTTTAATCAAAGGTTCCTGATTAAAATCCCATTTCTAAAAGATAGCCCTGTCAAATGAGCCATCCACTCCAAGCAGGGCTCCTTCTCAGGTTTTCTTTCTTTTTGCAGTTACGGTTATCTTTCAAGTGTTTTCATACATACGGAAAATTCAGCAAGTTGTGGCATAAGGAAAAAAAAATTACGTAAATAACCTTGTAAGTGTCCTGCTAATTGCTGACAAACTATATATAGCATTTCGGCATCAGCAAGCTACTCTGAAGCTATAAACCTTTCTGATTAATGCACAGCGAGCACTTTACTTGCAAAACTCATTGCCAAAGGATATCATTGAAGCATAGGACTTAGCAGGACTTTAAAAAGGATTAGACTGAACGTAGTGAAAGAACACCCCCAGCAAGGATCTACACGGCCAGGAATATAAAGCCTCACAGTTTGTGATTCCTCTTATTACTAAGATGAAGAAATTCCAGATGGATGTTTAGCTGTTGGGGATTAGGCAGAGGACGAGCCTCGATGACACTCGCCCCTCACACTCCCCCAGCCTTTATTTTCAGCTCAGAGATCTTTTGAGCTGAGTGTGGTTTCCTCTTTATTTAAGACCCCTCACTGGGTTTCTCCTCCATGGATTTGCCCGGTTTCCCTCAAACCCAGGAAAACTGTTAGTGTAAAAACCATCCTTCAGCAAGGCGTTCCCCCGGTCTGTTCCCTGCTGCTGTAGAAGCTTCTGCCTCCCCGTTAATACTCTCATGGTTTGAGATTTTTGCTTCCACGGCGCATTTAGCTCATGTTTTCCCTGATGTTCCTCATGTTGGTTCATGTTCACCATGATCCCAAGTGGGCAATGGCCAACCCAGAGCCATCTTATATATGAAGTCGTGTTGGATTTTACCCTCCACGTGACACCTTATACTCCCCCACACATCCCCTGCCATTGTATCCCCAAAGTCCTGCAAGTCTGCATCATCAGCCTTCACCTGTGCTATGCCGAATACACAAGAACTGTCAGTAGAGTTTGTTATCTCACCATCGTTTCCTATCTGATAATTGATTTTTTTACCTCTACTTGGACTTTCGCTCCTAGCCGTGGCTGACCTAAAGGTCTTTGCTTCTGGAAATCCAGGAAAACTCTTTTCTACCAGGTCACCCTTATCCATAAGCTCATTGATGCCTTCAGTGAGCGCAAATCACTTTCTGAGGCTGGACTTCCCTTTACAAAAGCTGCTTTCGCCCCCCTGAGATCATCACCAAAGCCCAGACCAGCTGCAGGTCTACAAGGCTGAAGGTGATGAAATTAGGCAGGGGCACAAGATTGTGCGGGGAAGGGATGCTCAGGGGAACAGTCCAGCATTTATCCAGCTCTGCCCTATGCACCAGGCTGTCGTACCTGCTGTCCCAGATCTGCAACCAGGAGAGGAAAGCTATGTGCTCTCGGCCGAGGGAGTTGTGCCACAGGACGCTGGGGCATGCAGGCAAGGCTCTGGTGTGAAACTGCCCTTCTCTCGGGTACCCGCTTTGCCCAGGGGTGGCTTTCCAGCCGCTTCGCAGGAGGGCTCTGCCAGCAGACCTGCATCTGATGCAGACCAACAGAAGACACCCATTTGTACCCACTAAGGACCAGTATTGGCAGAGTTTTTTTTCCCTTGGGAACAGTGTCCTGTGTCTCATCCCTATGCAGAGCCTGTTTCTTTGGCTACAGGGCAGTGGAGATCTTCCAGTTTCCACCGCTCTGCTGTAATTAGGGCATTCCTCAACCTCGCTGCAGGGCCCAATGCTGAACCCTCCACCTCCACCCTTTTTGCCTGGGCCAGTCCCCCAGCATCAGCCAGGGCTCAGCTCCTCCCTCGGCTCTGCAGGCTCTGGTTGTGCTGCCGGGAGGGTGAGCGGAGTCGGCGGCATCGTCTGCCCGGGCTTCCCCAGCAGGTCGGGGCATGGGCCTCAACAGCCAGGAAAAGGGGTTTTTCACCCTTGCTCAGCTGCCATCCCATCGCTGCAGCAGTGCAACAGCTCACAATGGTCCCACCAGCGAATGCTTTAAAAATCTCCACTCCCCTCCCGCACACGGAGGTCTCCCCGCCTCCCTCCCCAAGCTGGTGCTCCTCAGGTGCTGGGATGGTCCAGGGCTGTCCTACCCCAGCTATGGTTCCTTCAGCTTTTGGGACGGTGTGTGTGATGCACTGGAGACTGATAGTCCAGAGTCACCTCTGCTGTGCAAAGAAAGCCAGAAGGTGCCGGGGATTGGTGTGTGTTTGCTTAGAAACTGAACAAAACCTGACCACAGACTTTTCTGTTTTCTGCAGGAAAGAATAACTATTGTCCAAACTACCTTGCACCTAGCTAGCAGAGGATGCTTTTAATTTCTAATTTAACTTTTTTTTTTAAAAAAGGAATATTTTGACAAATCTTGGTTCAGAAATGCTGTTGTCACCCCACAGATGCTATCGTGTCCTTCAGGTTCCCCTTCCCCTCTGCAGATTGGCCTCCTCAGCAGATGCCACCTCCTGTGATGCCTCAGGTCTAAAGATGGACCACGGACATCCCTTAGAAGTGGTGTCAGCAGAAACTTTCGAGGCCATGGATCGAATGAGTGTGACTCACTGCCAGCAGGCGCATGGCAGACTGCATCCCTCACCGCACGTGAAGTTAGTCGTGATGAATGAGAAGACCCCTCTGATGTGAGCAGTGGATGAGAGCACTCCAGCCTCAGCAGGGGAAGATGGACAAGGTGGACGTACTCTGCTCACACCAAGCACCGCACCCCAACCCAGCCCCCCTCCTCCCCAGAGCCAGGGGACCCCAGCCTGGAGGGGTGCAGGAGGGGAAAGCGGGTGTGCAAAACCCATTTCTCCCTGTTTTACACTGCAGGGACACACAGGACGCACGGTGACTGCTCCAGGGTGATGGGTGGTGGGTGATGGGTGGTGGGTGATGGTGGTTGTGCTGTAGCCCTGCCGATGTGCCACGGTTGCCCCCGGTCGCCTCCTGCACAGCTGCAGCCGCGGGGTTTTATCCTGTACCAGCCTCACCAAGGGGGTTAGGGGGAGGCAAGGGGGGTAATGTTTAACCTTTACCATGAGGACCACAGCCTGGCGTTAACCCCTGCGCAGGGCAGGGTGCTGCAGTGGTATTCAAAGGCCACGGGATAAACTTTACCCCCTCCCAGCCCAAAGTTGCCCATCACACTAATCCTCCTCACCTTCCTCCCTTTGCAGCTCCAGCCACCAGCTGAGCTGCTGATGCACTCAGGGAAATATCTGGGCGCAGTTCAGGTGTCACTAGGAGTGCCTGGTTAGCAAAGAGGTCCCAGAGCATCCTAGGAAAGGAAGGGACCATTTCACAGATATTTTTGAAAGGCCACATCAGGCTGAGCCCTTTGCATCTCCCTCATGGCAGTTAGCCAGCAAAAAACCTTTCCAGTGGAAAATCATTGTGTTGATTAATTTTTTTCCCCTACTGTCTCGTTTAAACAATTTCTGCAGTTTCACAATTTCACTAGCAACTGCTCCAGCATCAGCTTCTTTCCCTAAGAAGAGCCTTGCAAGTCCCCCATTTGGGATGAATTTTCAGTAAAAAGGG